>APFE031436260.1:0-19714 GCA_000404065.3 Pinus taeda
TTTCAATCTCAATAGCTTCCCTGAATTTACGATGATGGAAATGAGCAACTTTGGCAATAACCTTGGCCTCCTCTATACAAACCTGATGCTTAGTCTTTTTCACATGCCATGCTAACGCGAAAGACTTGGTTCTCCCATATCTTAGGTTAGCTGCATGTTCGCTAATCCTTTGATGGATGGAGCGCCCTGTTTCCCCGATATAAGGGGTACCACAAGAACAAGGGATCAAGTAGACACCCTTCATGTCCTTAGGGTCAATGTGATCTTTCACTAATCGGAGGAATTTACAAATGGTGTTGAGGGGCCTAAAGGTTGAGGGAATATCATACCTCCTAAGGATCTGAGCAATCTTGTCCATGGTTCCCTGGACATAGGGAAGATGCCGCTCCTTCGGTTCTTTTTTAATTGACGCATTTTTAGAGGCTTTAAGGAAAGCCTTCTGGCCTAGGCGCCTACTATAGCCATTCTCAACAAAGACATTGAGGAGATGGGCTCTCTCCTTATCAAAGCTCTCATTATCAGAAATCCTAAGGGCCCGAGTAATGAGGGTGTTAAGAACACCCAACTTTTGAGCAGGGAAATGATGGGACTCGGCATGAAGATACTGCTCAGTATGCTTTTTCTTCCGGAACACCGAGTGGGAGAGAGAGCCATCCTTATTCTTAGATAAAAAAATGTCCACGAAAGGGAGGCAACCATTGACCTCTTTTTCCATGGTGAACTTAATGGCAGAGGACTGACAGTTGAGGTGATTGAAGAAGAGATCCAGTTCCTCTTGGCCATGGGGCCATATGACATTAGTGTCATCTACATACCTTTTCCATAGCTTGGGAAGGAAACGAGCCGAGGCTAAAGCTTTGGCTTCGAAATCTTCCATAAAAAGATTCGCAACGATAGGGGAAAGGGGGGAGCCCATGGCAACACAACAACTTTGTTCAAAGAACTCACCCTCAAAACAGAAGAAAGTGGAAGTGAGACAGATCTCAACCAGATGTGCGGTATCAGGATCTGTTAGACGATAGATCACTTCCAAGGCCTCCTTTAAAGGGATGCAAGTATAAAGGGAGACCACATCAAAGCTGACAAGAATGTCCTCGGAATCAAGCTTAATGTCCTTAAGCTCTTTAATGAAGGATGCAGAGTCTTTCACGAAGGACTCCGTACAACCAACTAGGGGCTTAAGCTTAAGGGCAAGGAACTTAGCAAGAAGGTAGGTCGGACCACCAATGGTGTTGACGATAAGCCTCAGAGGGACCCCTTCTTTGTGAATCTTCAGCAATCCATAGATCCTAGGAGTAATGGGACTGCTCTCAATGAGTTTATGGCAAAGGGAACTCACCGAGCTACTGGACTTGATAGCAAGAGCCACTGTCCTAGAAACCTTCTTAAGAGGGTTCTTGGGCAATTTTTTATAACTTCCCAACAGTCATCCTATTTTTCCACCCCTTTTAACAGTCCTGTGGTGCTTAACGTGTGTAGGGGCACGAGCCAAGGGCCATACACTCACTGGCTCTGCGCTCTTGGTCATATGACAGGCCATTGGCTAGGCATCGCATGCCAATCCTCCTCTGCAACCCCCACTGGTGGTTTTATGCAATAAATGGGATTGGGGGCTGGGCTAACTGGCCACCCCCTCCGCTTCAGCCACAACCACAATGATAGCCATATAAATTGAGGTCGATGCTGGTCGAGCGAACCCATCGGCACCACCCCCCCAATACGCTAATGGTTTGTCAATAAATATAATCAACCCATATAGTTTAATAAGCGGCTTCGGCGGTGTAACGGTTCAACGATTGGTTGTTCAATGTGAGGTCATGGGTTCAATTCTTGTGAGGTCAGTTGGTTACCATAAAAAAAAAAATTGGCCCAACATCGAGGCTCATGTGGCGCTTCCTAATTGGTCCAATTAATCTTCACCAACCAATCAAAATCTACCAACTTGACCTGTATGATCCTACCACATTTCAACATGGGATTGGCTTGTCTGACCACCATACCTGCACAGTCATCCTGTTGACATAAGCGCCACGTCACTATACAACTTGCCTAGCCAAATCTGCAAGTTGACTTTTTAGTCTTTTTCCATAAACTTCAAAACACTATAATTTTCATATATGGTGTCGTATTGAGGCGATTCAAGCTTCGCTGGAATCAGAATGATGATATCTATAATTTGGCACTAGTTTCAGAACATTTTGAGCATATTTTTGATCCCCTATATCAAAACTAGCATATGTGAATTGAAAATCGACAAAGGTGAATCGTTGATGTGGGATTCACATTTCATTTTTATTATTCTGCACTTGTTGTATGTTGTTATTACAATTTCCACAGATGCATAACAAAAACGACCTTGTAACATCTTATTTCGGGTCTGCAAAGCTTTACCCGTAAAACTAGTTGTTTTGTCGTTTAAGCTCTCAAGCATCCATTGTATGCACTTCCACATTCAACCAACTAAATTAAAACCAATATTAACACATAGTACAATTAAAAGGTTGCTTTGCATTTTCCTCATTATGCACAAATTCTGGGCATGCATTTATTTTGTGCACAATCTTCGCAAAGAAATAACCATCTCCACACAACTCATTCCCTAGATAATAATTAAAAAGTTCATTGTGTGGAAAAAGCTTTCAAGCTATAATTGTATGGTTGTCCTTGCCTCTAACGCTATTTAATTGATTCTCTTTGCATAAATCTTTTCAACCTGTGTGTGCATTAAATACTTTTACTATCAATAGTTAGTATTACAAATGAATACTTTATGCTTATAATATTTATAATATTTCAGTTGTAAATAATTAGGCATATGTGCGAAAGTTCATATGAGTTGTAGCGTGTAGAGGAAGTTTTCAATGTGTTTCTAGGTATCTTTCTCGTTTATATGTTATTAAATCCTTATTCAAGAGTGTCTTTCACACTTGCATTTTCTCGTTATTGCCGCCTCCACACAACTTCTTTCTCACAATTAGTAACAATTTTGTATTTTGTTTATAATTATTATCTATTTTAGCTAAAATAAATTAAAATGAAACTATTTATTGGTAAAGGATAACAGTGCAGAGCATATGCACTTTTCCACACAATGAGCCTTACAAAACAAGTTCATCAACTAAGAAAATGACAAATGTGTATCAGAAACTGAAAAAGGTGAATCATTAATGTGGGATTCACATTTCATTTTTATTATTCTACATTTGCTATATTTCGTTATTACCATTTACGCAGACACATAACGAAAATGGCCTTGCAACATCTTATTTAAGGTCCACAAAGCTTTGTTCACAGAACTAGTCGTTTTATCGTTTAAGCTCTCAAGCTTCCATTATATGCACTTTCGCATTCAATTAGCTGAATTAAAACCAATATCAAAATGCATTACAATTAAAAGGCTCCTCTACATTTTCCTCATCTCACACAAATTCCACACGTGTTTTTTCTTCGCATAAGCTGCACACACAAATAACCATCCTCGCACAACTCCTTCCCTAGATAATAATTAAAAAGTCCATTGTGTGGAAGAAGCTTTCAAGCTTCGAATGTACGATTGTCCTGGTCTTTATTGCTATTTAATTGATTATGTTTGCATAAATCTTTTCAACCTACGTTCACGTTAAACACTTTTATTGCCAATATTTTAGTATTAAAAGTGAATACTTTATGCTTATATTATTGATAATATCTTAATTGCAAATAATTAGGCATATGTGTGGAAGTGCAGATGAGTTGTATTGTGCAGAGGGACCTTTCAATTTGTGGATCGCCTCATTTATCACAAAATACTTTTAATTGTTAATATTTTATTTAATACTAAATAAGGCATATTTGCTCAATAACATTATCTATGCTTAGATTATTATTTAATTGATTATATCTGATAAGGCAAATCAAGGTTGCATGGCCTAGGAAAATCGGAACATTGGAACAATACCCTATGCACCACCCCACACAATGGAAACTAACAATATTAATCATTCCACAAAGATACATAGCTCTAAAATCAAAATCCATATGCAACTGCTCTTCCGCACAAACTTTGTAATCCACATAGTAAAAGATCTGCATAACGAAACATGATAATATTCTGTGTTCTCTTGCACATATCCCATCCTTCGTAAACATTCATATAATATATGATCTAGAAATTTGTAAAAGTATCTTTGCACAATGACTTATGTAGCCTATCCCCCCTCTTATCTTATTAATAATATTTTAATTTGTGCGGAAGTGCGAAGAAAGCTCATTGTGTGGAGGAAGCTTTCAATCTACGATAAATAATGCATATTTGTTTGTCTCTACAACTAATTAAGTGGGGTTTGCATTTCGCCCACATTTCTGTCTCAGCGCATGGGTAAACTATACCAAAGCAAGTAGTTATTTTAGTAAATTGTTGGAGTATACAAAGTTATTTGCAATATTTTAATTGTAGATATTTCAAACATCTTTTTGTTCAAGATCTTGTGCGGGTGAATATATGCACTTTGAACTAACTGCTAATATTATTGCTCATATTTTAGTTATAACTACTGTTATTTAAGTGATTATGTACAAAACCATATTACTATTGAATGTGGGTGTGGTTGTGAGTGCATATTTCACCCACATTTATGTATCAGACCATCCCTGTTCCGTTCTGCTTGCTCTGCACAGTTATGTTTGAAAAGCTTTGTTCGCACATGCTATACCTTTATGCTTATGTTCGTATCTCCGAATATGTTTCAAACAAGGCATTTGTGCAGAAGTGCATAAGAAGTCCATTGTGTGGAGGAATCTTTCAATGTGCGTATCACCGCACTTCGCACTAAAGGTTTTTATTGCTAATATTTTAGTATTAAACCATGCATATTTGTCGTTTGCAATAAGACTGAGGCAACTCTTGGACTTATACGATATTGTTGCTAATATTTTAGTGATAAATAGTGCATATCCCCTAGTCTCTACAACTAGTTAAGTGGGGTATACATTTCATTTACATTTATGTCTTAACCCATGCTTATTTCGCCCTTGTTGCTTTGCCCAACGACGTCTACACAACTTCCTCCAAACATGCTATATATGGATACATATGCGAAGTTGTTGCTAATACTTTTAAGTGTAAATAATACTTATTTTCGAATATTACAAATATTTGTTTGTTTAGTCTCTTGTGAGAGTGATCTTTGTGCGGATTTCCACAATTCACACTAACTGTTAATATTATAGATGATATTTTAGATAAAAATAATGCATATCAACACTCAATTCAGTAAAACGTAGGTCATTCGGTAACTTTCGAACATAAAGACACCTTTGTATAACTTTGACTGCACAAACTTTGCACCAAATGCTTTTATTGCCAGTATTATTGCTAATACTTTACTTATAGATAATGCATATCAGTAGTCAATTGAGTAAAAGTTATGTGGAACGCACACAAATTTATGTACAAAACTACATTTCATTAAACAAAAGCTTTGTTTGTACGGGGCAAGTTCAATGTACATAGAAAGTTTTTTTGTGCGCAACTCAACACTTCACACTAAAAGATTTTATTGCTAATATTATTGGTAATATTTTAGATTGACAAATTCAATTTTCACATCATTGGACAGATTCGCAGTTCACGCTTAAACAATTTAATCAAATCTTAACTCAGATGAATTATAGTCAACAATAATATTAATTTTTATTTTAATCAATATTGCATTGTGAAATATATAACAAAGTTTCAAAGCATATGGTCGAATACAAATAAAAATCGTTATCATAAAATCAATATTGTCAAGTGATTCTGAATGCAAAATAGTTCATGTAGTTCAATTTGTAAATAGCAACTAGTTCACAACGTGTTTAGATTCAATACATAGGCAATAAAAACAAATTTGCTCAACAAGATCAAAACTAATTTAATTAAATTTATATCTATAATTTTTGGATGTATAGTTTTTTAAGTATGATATTCCGTGTGTAAAACTTTGACTATGTGGAAGTCAATTGTTGTGCTCATTGAAACTTTTCGTTGTAGTATTGTGTTATTAAGAGATATATGTCTAGAATTACAAACCATTGCCAAATGTTCAATTTCGTTTAAAGGAACAACACAACACTAAATGTAACAAAGAAGCTAAAAGCATATTTTCGGAAATCTATAGAAAACACTATGTCAGAATAAAATGTCAATGAGCGTGGCCATAACTCAAATTTATACGACAGCATATTCAAAACATGGTCTTCAAAGACAAAATTGCTAAATAGAATTACAATTGTCCAAACAAAATTGTGAAGTAAATGGATTTGTTGTAGCGGAAATTGGTGTTCCGCTTCCTTGAATGATATCTGCAACTAGAAAACAACAATTTGTAAGATTTATTACAAGTCATGACTCGTTGAAGAAACACATTGACTGCTCTTTTAATGTAGTCCTCGTCGGGGGTAATCGTGACTTCCATTTTCACGTTTTTGGTGAAAATATATTTTTCAATTTGTCTAGTTTCTTCCTGCATGTCGAAAATCGACCTAACATTCTACTTATTGACCTTGGAAAAAGTAATTAGCCATGTGTCAATATGTTTTGCAGTAAAATCAATGATGTTATCAAACTCTACTCCCATTTTCTGTTTTTTCTCATGCAATTGATTTTGCAACATATCATTTGAAATTAACTCAGAATCTCGCAACACATGCGGGTAGTCTAGGCCTTTTATAGTGTCGTTTGACTTGAAATAAACATCATCTCTCCTTTTGGATAACTCACTACAATCATACTTGATATTCTCAAGTGTAGTGACTCTTTTTTCCCATCCAACTTCCAATTGCTTCACTCGTTAAGCATTTGTTAATTGTTCGTTTTACTTTTCGAAATTAGAGAGTATTGTTAGCCTATGCTTAAAAGTATTTAATTCATTGTAAACAAATTCCTTGTCTTCTATAATATTACTATTAACCAAGTCTGTAAATTTCGTCATTTGCTCTTGCAAATGTGTTAAATTGAAAACACCTTCCAAACAACTTCAATAATTTCTAATCTTTCACATATGTTCTCAAGGATATATGTCTTCACTGCATTAAGTAGATTCATAGCCTTGTTGAATGTTTGTAGTGTTGCAACAACCAAACTTGACAATGAAGGTGATTGTACTGCGAGTGGAGTCATTAACAGAGGATCTGGATTTGCAATGTCTTGTAGTTCTTTTAATTTCCTATTCAGCATATGATTTTTTGCAAGCACATAAGTAACATTTTGAGTAATTGCATCATTGGTAGATTGTTGCAATACCATGATCCCCACCGTATCAACTCTAGATAGATCAATATCCACGTGTTTTTGATCAATAATATTTTCATTTTCAAGCTTTACCTTTTCATATCTCAATTTTTTGTTGGTCTTGTCATACTTTGCATTTCGCAATGTGACAGGAAATTCATCGAAAATAGTGTCCTCTTCTGCAATTTGCACCATTATTTTCTGATTTTTTGCTAAACGAGTAGCAACCCAATTAGGTTGTTCACTGCTATCACTTTCTACATCTATAGCCTGTTGAATGCTTTCTCTATTGACAAAACTTTTGTACTTGGGTGTTTGAACTATATGTGTTTGTTCTAGAAATAATTTGCAAAAAATATCTTGCTCATCTTGACGACTCGCTGACTAACCAATAAGCAATTTTCGAATCATGATTTTTTCTTTTTGCTTGAGTCATGGATGGCGCTGCATAGGTAACAAGTGTGGAAGCTGAAGATTTTTGTGCAAGATTTAGTGATTTTTTTTTGTTTGCCTTAGCTATTTATTGGCCATCCATTGTCAATATTTGATACTTTATTTCCTGCAAATTTAATAAACTGTGTTGTGTAAACATATTTGTTTGCAGATTATGACATGCAAAAATTGCATTGGTTCTTTCTTCGCATGCAATTTAAGCTATTAGGGCAAAGAAAATGCACATACCAGAGGCAAAAGATAAATCAATAGTGAATTAATAAGATGTAATGAGAAAATACAAATCCCTAAACAATTGGTAGAGTTCCCATGTTCATAAAATGTGTAATGAGAAAATAAAAATTCCTAAACAATTATGCATTAAAAGGAATACGTTGTAGAGAGAATTGTGAAAGAACCTGATCAATTGAGAAAATGAATTGTTAAATATTGCTAAATCCGCTAAGAAGTGAGACCAAGAAAGTATTCGCTAGAGCAAATATGTATGTTTCTTTTATTTTCTGTTGGTAGATACAAATATTGCTTCATTGATTGTATAATTGCAAACAATTTGGTTCATTTAACTACTATTTTTTTGTGTGCAAACTACCAGACATGACACTCTTAAAAAATAGCAATTGAAAATATCAAAGCCAACATTTACAGGAAGTGATAAAAATAAGTATCGATATTGCAAAACCATCTTCTCCACTAGCTGCGTATTTTGTTGTTGATTTAATATCATTGAAATGCATATCATACAAAAATAAATTGTGATACAATATAAGATTGTTGTATACTTGTACTACATTCTAAAAGGTTTTCCGACACATTTTTAGGCTTAAATTACCCAAAAATTTGTCAACGATTTCTTAATAGTCATACAAATTTTCGAAATGACTAAATGCATATATGCAGTAATAATAAAAAAATCTCATGACAATTAGCTTTGAAACTGCCAACAACGACTGTTAACAGTGGTAAATGAATATCATGTGTAAACATGTTTCACTATTTCTATAACAAATTGATTTAGTTACTTAACTGCACCCCACTATTAAATCATTGACGATTTGTTTTATTTTAATACCGATAAAGATAATTATCTACCGAGGCCACAATTTTGCTCAGAAAGATAATTTGTGCGATATTTTGGCAAAAATCGTGATGAAATTTCCACAATATTTCAAGCGAATTTGTCGCTTTCTGACAAGGGTTTTAGTTTACTAAAGCCATTAATCATAATTAATAATGTGATACTAATAGTCCTCATCACCATTCTTTCGTAGTCATTACTAGATTAATATTTGATTTATTGACACGTTTAACACTTTCATTAAATAACAATTAAAAAATTTCAAAGTGAATGTTAGCGGTGGATGGTGAAATAAATCTTGAAATTCAAAAATTATTTGCTTTCTTACATTGGTAACTATTGTTGCTTTAATGTTGTCGATATACATGTACTAAATAACAGGAATGTATGAAATAAAATAAATATGAGTTCATTGTGATCATGTACATTATTTACAGGTATTCAATATGACAGTACGAGAATGTCATGTACAGACAAGGCAAAATCAATCAGCTGGAAAATGCCAAAATGTTTTACATTTAATCTAGTGATAAAGACCCTTGATATATTTTTTGATTGACACTAAAGCATGTTGTTAAACATTGGCATATAACTTCCTTTTTTCTTTTTTTTTTTGTTGTAAATAAGCATTTGTATTAACAAAAAGAAAATATGTTACAAAACTTCTGCTACTGCAGATTAGAGGGCTGCTTGACAGCACGCCTGGCTACTGGGAACTGCATTGGCCATAAAAGAGAGAACAGGCTCACCACGCAGGGCGACCGCGCCGGAATCCATTCACAAAACAGGCTCACCACGCAGGGCGGCCGAGAAGTATCGGCAAGATGACCAGAGAACCTGGTACTTCTGTCTGAGAAAAATGCCACAAATCCATAAGAAGAGAACAGAGTACAAGATAACAGGAACTGAGTACATAATAACCCAAGAGGGAGAAAGTCCGAGCCAGCAAAAGGGAACGATGGTCACTACCATCAGCGGTGGGCTGACCCCTGTTTCAGCGGGTGGCCAGACCCCTGCTTCGGCGGGTCGCTTGGAGGGACGCCAGAGGTCTCCCCAGTAATACCCTCGGTGTTAACCACGTTCCTCATAAGCTTGATGAGCACAGTAAGCTTTTTGCCGATGATGTCCGCTTGCTGGTCAAGCGAGGATAGCTTGAACTCGATGCTTTCCACCACGCACATATGGTCGTGCTCCATGGCGTCCATCTGGCATTTGAGCTTTTGCACTCGTTCGTGTTGCTCTTCCTGCGCTTCCAGGACCTTCGCCAGCATAGTCTTCATTCTCCACACCTCCGCTTGGGTTCTGACAAATTGGGTGGCCTGCGTAAAGGTGGTGCCCAGGTCCTGCAACCAATTCACCTCCCTCCCCAGCTGCTGGTCAGAAATCTGAGCTTCCTCCACCTTCACGCTACTTTCCAATTCATCCAGCTTTCGTTTGTTCCGCTGCGAGGTTTGAGTTTCATACATTTCCTGGGCATGATGAAGATCCTTTATAGCCGCCTGGTTACGGCAGCTATCCCCTTTCATGGTGTGGGTGACTGCCACGGTGATAACCAGCGCTGTGTTGGCAGAGGGAAAGCGCTTCACCTTGCAATACGATAAAACAATGCTTTTCATTGCTGCCTAGGACGTAGTTAAATAACCGAAGGCCTAAAGATGGTTGGAGGGGGGAATTGGATGGGAGGGCCACTTGCCCGTCCTGTCGTAATTATTGCAGCGAGGAGGAAGAATGGTGGGATCAGAGAATAATTGCTGGCGATTATTGCCACCGATCTCTCCCTCGTCTGCAGCTCGCCTAGTAAGCTGTATCTTGCCTTGTTTACGGCACCGAGGATCCAAGCAGATCATGGGGAGGTACAAATCTTTAGGTCTGGAACCACTGACGGATATGCCTTGTGCCGATTGTCCTTCGGCCTCATCCGTAATTAAGGTGGTGTGCTTAGTTAGCTTGGGGTCTAGCCGGAAACCTGAGAACCGTTACCGTTCCGTCGTTGCTTTTTGCCTGGGCGATGTCCTTACTGGCAAGCTGCAGGCAGGTTCCCTTAAGG
Source organism: Pinus taeda (assembly GCA_000404065.3). NCBI lineage: Eukaryota > Viridiplantae > Streptophyta > Pinopsida > Pinales > Pinaceae > Pinus > Pinus taeda. The sequence continues at coordinate 10,825 of APFE031436260.1, forward strand.
TCAGGACACGTAATGTCATCCCACCAGCTGTCCCTCGGAGCATTGGGGTTTTCAATCCCAACGTTTGCCAGGTGGTCCGCCACCGAGTTTCCTTTTCGTCTGATCGCCTGAAAAGTTAGACCTTTCATTTCACGAAGCAAATTAGCTATGTTTTCGGTTGCCTGAGCCAGGCGCCAATGCTTCGTGACCCTGCTTGCCGGAGTGCCATTGTAAATTCGCCTGGCCACTGTGATGGCCACTTCTGAGTCTCCCTCTATGACAACATTGGCAATCTGGTTTGTATGCAGAATTCGGAGGCCTTTTTCCAGCGCTGCGAATTCCATCTCATTGTTGGTGGCTTCGCCCAAGGCTTGACTGTAGATATAAAGGATTTCCCCTTTGTGGTTCCTGATGACCCCTCTAATACCAGTCGGACCGTGGTTGCCCCTGGAGGCCCTGTCGAAATTTAGCTTAAGAAAGCCTGTCGGGGGCCTGTACCATCCCTGCTGTTCATTTCGTGGCTCGAACTTGCTGCTTACAGTTGGAGAGCTGTTCCCATTTTCCAACTTGAAACTAACCAGAATGCGTTGGTCCCTGGGCGAAGGATTTGAGTCGGACGACCCAGTGCATTTGGCCGAGATTAATTTGTGGATGTTTGTGGATAAGGTAAGCTGCGAGAACTCAAAATTCCTCTGTTCATTTTGAAAAATTCTCCTGTTCCGTTCCTTCCAGATAGTCCATGTTATAAAGCCTGGGATAGTTTTCCAAATACTGTTTACTCTGTGATTGTTCGAGAAGTCGCCTGGCCACTGAGTAATTGTGTTCTGGATAGAATTTATGTCCCTGTTGGATTGTTGCATGATGTTTTCTAGCCACTTCCATATACTGTTTGCCCAATTGCAAGAGTTAAATAGGTGATTTATAGTTTCTTCTGCCTTGCGGCAGATGGGATAGATGGAAGGGCCGGAGAAGCCTTTTTTCCGAAGGTTATCCCATGTGAGGGTTTTTCCTCTCATGAGGAGCCAGAGGAATGTCTTGATTTTGGGCCAAAAGAGGCTATCCCAGACCTTGGTACTCCAGGGGAAGGTTTCCCCTTGCTCATTCTGTTCCAATTGCATCCTGGCTTCTTTTAGGGTGTAGCTACCGTTCCCCCTCATTCCCCATTTGAGCTGATCTCTGACCGAAGAAGATCGTATTTTCCTTTTGTTGAGAGTGGATAGGAGGCTCTGAATTTGAGCATTATCTGTTGTGAAGCTGATGGAGTTCGGGGGATTCCAGGCTCTCCACTCCTGCTCGATGCTATCCGGGCTCCAATACTGATTAACTCTGTAGTTGCCTTCTGTCTGAACTTCTCTTTTGTAGTCTTCCAAATCTGGCGTTGCAAGGCGAGGAAACTGCTGCCAAGCATCCTCCCAAAAGAACGTTGTTTCTCCATCGCGAATTTCCCAAAAACTGTGATCTTGAATGATGTTTAGGTTGCGTTTGGCTAGGTTCCATATGGGAGATCCTTCCGGAACTTCCTGAAGCCGGATAAGATCCTGCTCATTGCAATTGGGGGTGTATTTCTCCTTCCAATGTTTCGCCCAGGGAAGGTGAGGTTCTTGGAGCCATCTCCACCATAATTTTGCTCCACAGGTATTATTGGAGGTCAGGGGATCAATTAAATTGAGGCCACATAGAGATTTTGATTTGCACATCTTATTCCAGGCTACTAAGGGCCATTTGTTTTTTTCCATGTTGCCTTTCCATAAGAATGATCTTTGGATTGTTCTGATCCTGTGTAGAACGCCTTGAGGGGCAGGCATGATGGAAAGCATGTAATGAGGTATGGCTTGCAAGATGGCCTTGGTTAGGACTAGTCTGCCCGCAAAGTTTAGGGCTCTATGAGTCTAGTGTCTGCATTTGTTTTCCAGCTTGGCTAGAGTGCTTTCCCAATGATGCTTTTGCCAGGGTTTTGAAGTGAGTGGAGCACCCAGGTATTTAGAGGGCAGATTACTCCGTTTAAATCCTAGAATGCTTGAGAGATGCTTCTGAATTGCAAGGTGAGTATTGAAGAAAAAAATCTTAGATTTAGCATGATTGATTTCCATACCTGAAGCTTTGCTGAATAGAGTTAGGATGGATTTAAAGGCCAGCGCTTCTTTCACCGTGGGGGTACCATGCAACAGGGTATCATCCACGAACTGCTGGTGAGTTGTGGCTGGAGTAGATTGAAGAGGATGGAGACCCCTGATATTGCCTTCTTCTTTAGCTTTGTGGATGAGACGGCTTAGGCCTTCCATGAGGATCACAAAAAGGAAGGGGGAGAGAGGGTCTCCCTGCCTAATGCCCCTGGAAGGGATGAAGGTTTCTGAGGGTGAACCATTGACGAGAATGGAGAAGGAGGAAGACTTGATTAGAGCTAATATCCAATTGTTCCATTGTTGATCAAAGCCGAAAGCTGTAAGAACAGCTTCCAAGTAATTCCAATTTACCTTGTCAAATGCCTTGGAGAGATCCAGTTGCATGAGCATCCCAACTTTTTTCCTGGTCTGAAGAGTGTGCACCATTTCTTGTGCTAATAGGATATTGTCTTGAATTTGTCGACCTTCTACATATCCAGACTGTTCTTCTGAAATGAGATTAGGCAGGATGAGCTTGAGCATGTTTGCTATGACCTTAGAGATGATCTTGTAGATCACATTGCATAGTGCAATAGGTCTGAACTTCTCAGGGGTGTGAGCATTCTCCTCCTTTGGGACTAAAGCCAAGAAGGTGGAGTTGAGAGATTTGAGAATGGTGCCTGAGCGTCTTGAGTCTTCAACCACTTCCCAAATTTCTGATTTGATGGTTGGCCAACAAGCTTTGTAGAAGCTGATGGTAAAGCCGTCTGGGCCAGGGGATTTATCATTAGGCATGCTCTTTACTGCCTCCTCCACTTCCTCCATTGATATTTCTTTGAGGAGGGCAAGATTTTGATCATTTGTTATTTTGGGGATGGATTGCGTTAAAGTGTTAATTGCTTCTGCTCTATCTGCATGCGTTTCCTGGGCAATGTGTTTGAAATGCTCTGTCAGGAGAGAGGAGATTTCCCTGTGATTGTGAAGAGTATCGCCCGCTTCGTTTTTAAGATTGAGAATTTTGTTGGCACTTCTGTAATCAAGGGTGGACCTGTGGAAGAATTTTGTGTTTTTCTCTCCCTCTTTAAGCCATTGCACTCTGGATTTCTATTTCCAAAGTTTTTCTTCTTGTAGGCTTCGGTGTTGCCATTGGGTCATTAGTTCTTTTTCCAGCTCCTTTGATTCCTCAGTGATGTTGCTAGAGGTCCAGCTTTTATGTATGTTCTCGAGCTTGCCTTCTAGAATGGATTTTTCCTTGAAAATGTTGCCAAATTCCGTGATGTTCCAGTGCTTGATTTTGCTTTTAATATGCTTGAGCTTGCTTTGGAGTTTGAACATTTTGGTACCTTGGACATTAAGTGGTTCCTGCCACCACTTCTCTAGCAGTTTAACAAAATTAGGGTGCTGTAACCAATTTTTTTCAAAGCGGAATGGCTTGTTTCTCGGGGTGCCTAGGAAGGCAACCTCTAGAGAGATGGGCCAATGATCCGAACCCCCACTAGGGAGAATATCAGAGTTGACAGTGATGCCCTCTAGAACGATACTCTTTGAGATGAGGAACCTATCCAGGCAGGAGGCGATGAGATTTTCTCCATCCCTTCTGTTGTTCCAAGTGAAGGAGCAGGAGGGAGGCTACACATCCACTAGTTTTGCATTTTCAATGAAATCGGCAAAGGCCCCTGCGTCCCTGTTGAGCTTTCTTAACCCTCCCTTCTTCTCCAGGAGGGTGGTGATCATGTTGAAGTCTCCGCCCATGATGATTTTTGAGGCATGATATCGAGATTGCAGACTTCTGAGAGAGTTGAGGAAATGGAATTTTTCTTCTAGTCTTTGAGGGCCATACAAATTAACACAGAGATAAGTTTCAGAGTTACCTATGATTTGAATCTCCGCTGCTATGTAGGCATTAGTGGCTTCTGAGGCTAGGACACTGATTACTCTTGTGTCCCAAAAGGTGGTGATACCTCCTTCCCATCCTTGACTGGCAACTTCAATGAAGTTGAGAGGCTTACCTAATTTTTGACTAATGCTTTTCATGTGAGAGGTAGAGCATTTTGTTTCTTGAATGAACATAATGTCCGGATTTTCTGTTTGGAACTTCCTGATGAGAAGTCTTTGTTTTGCTTGGCTGTTGAGCCCTCTTGCATTCCATGAAATTATTTTCATTGGTAACCAGGTTTAAAAATGATAGGACGGGAAGGCTTCTAGAGCCTTCATTTTACCTGAGTTCAGCATTAATATCCCTAAGTCACGAAGAACCTCTCCATTTGTCCTCCTTCCCCTTTTCTTTTTTGGTTTAAAGCCAGTTGGGTTGAGGGAGATTTTTTTGGAGTGGTTGCTTGTTCCTGTTGCTATTCCTAGTCTCCTGTTTTGCCTGGCCAATTCGGCCCTTTGTCTTGCAATGAAGAGATCGCTAATCTTTTTTAGTTCTTCTTCTGGAACATTTTCAATGCCTTGCGCCTTCCAGTTTTCCTCTAGAGCTGGTAGGTTTACACCTACTTTTTCCAGAGCTTCGTTTAGTTCCAGTTCGTCATTGCCCCCGTCACTGTTTAACATCTCCGTATCTTCGTCTTGGGTGCTTTGCTGTTCTTGTCTATTGTCTTTGGGACTGTGGGGGTCTTCACCCTGTTCTTTCCTGTTGTTTTCTGGCTAGTTCTCTGGCCCCTCTGTGTCCCTCTCATTCGCCCTTATCTCTTCTGTGTCTGTGTCCGTTTCCAGAACTCTGAAGGGTTTGAGGATAGTGCTTGGGACGACCCCTGTTCTATTTGGTCTTCTTCTATTAGCTCTTTGCCTGGTTTTCGGTTTAGTGAATGTCTCTTTATTCTGCACCTTGGGCAAGGGTTTGCTTGCTTCTTCCGATCTATTAAGAGGGCAATCTCTTACTAGATGCCCGTGTTCGTGACATTTTCTGCAGCGAAACGAGATTTGTTCGTAATCAATGGCCTGGAAATAGTCTTCGTCCGGAAACTCCAACCAAATACCTTCATGCAGGGCTCCAGATATGTCCAGTTCCACACAAATTCTGGCACAGGAAGTGTATCTGCGTTGAATAGTTGCTTCAGAAGCTTTGAAAAAGGTGCCCAGCTTATCTCCTATTTGCTTGAGAGTTGCTAAACCCCAATAATCTAAAGTTGGATCCATACAGGAACCTGAGTGAAGGTCTCGTTTTCAGGGACGAAGTTGGGTTTCCAAGGTCTCATATAGAGACCCGCTGATGCAAAAAAATATGGACCTCCATCGAACACCCTATCTTTATCTTCTAGGTTTGTAAAGACAACAGTGAAAAAACCTTTAGCTCCTAGGTGTAAATTAATGTCACCTTTGGGTCTCCAGTGCTGTTTGATCCATTGGCATAGGGCTCGCTCCGTTGGCCACAGCCCCATAAATTTACATATGACCGCATGCTCCGACATGTGCTCCCTATGAGCTGGAATCTCCGGGTCTGTACAGACCACTCTGAGTGCCTCGTTCTTTTTTGGCTTGCAGGCTCCCTGGGGGGCATTGTTTGTACCTGAGGTGATGGGTGATTCCCTGTCTTTTCCTTCTCATGTTTTCCCTTGCTTCTCTTTCTCGTTTTCATCAGTTGCCTGGGTCTGCATTGGGCCCTCAGCTTGGCGATTCACAGCAGCCTCGAGGGAGTTGTTTTCTGTTTCCTTATCCTTCTGTTTGGAACCCCCTCCATGTTCCGCTGACATTTTTTGCTCCTTGTCTTTTATGGAGCTGCCTGGGTTTCTGCTTTCTCTGTGACCCAAGATTTTTAACCCTTCTTTTCTTGTCTGCTTGTGCATTACAATATTCTTGAATGATGGGGTCCCTGTGGACCCCCTGCTGAGCATTTGTCGGGTCAGTCCCCTTCCTATGCAGTGGAGATCAGCCAGTCTGATGAACTGCGCTGCCAGAGCTGACTCTGGAATGGCAGGGCATGGCGTTAAACCCTAGAGCAGAGTTTGCAGCCGATTTTCGCCAGAGCGTTTTCTCCAATCCAAAGTGATCTGGCATATAGCCTTCACGCAATGGTCAATATATTTTTTATTTGGACAAATACTGGACAAAGTTTTGGGAATAGTCAAAGTGTCGCCGAACATGAATTTGTTACCAAATATGCACAACCATTTTCAGATAGCTACTTTGGTATTCAATATCATTGTTCAGTGGACACAATCAAATAAATTTGAACATGCATTTGTCCTTCGAACATGCTTCTTCTGAACAGAGGATATGCCATTCAGTAATCTCAAGAGAATACAAACACCTTCGCATAACTTCTATTGCACACAATAGTCATTAGATTTAATGCTATTAAATAATTGTTATTACAATTGCATCAGAAATCGATCTTCTTTCCTTGAAACAACAACATAATAGTTTCAAATATGTGCAAAAGGATGGTGTTTCAAATATGTGTGGAAGGACGATGCGTAAAACAAGGAACATAAACTTTTGCATTCACATAAAACCAAACTTCAACATCGCTCCACATAGTAAAAGCTTCGCACAAGTGCTGACAGAGTATGGACATCTTAACTTTAATATAGTTTGTGTTCCTAAGTGAAAATATGTTGTTTTGCATTAATTACTTTACACTCTGTATTTTTTGTCTAAACATCTATGGAAATGTTAGTTTGATGCAAACAACAATTTCAGAAAGATCAAAGACATATATAGTATCAAATTTCATTTCTCAATTTTAGTGTTGTGTATTGTAACATGTTTTAGCCAAATTAATATTCGTGTTTATGACATACTGTATCTCGTAACCATCATAACAATAACACATAATGTACAAACTGTTGAAAGAATTCTCTATGTTCCCGACAAAGAAACTTAGTATTCCCACCTAGCACACAAAAAATAATTAAAATCAAGTACTACTATTAATATCCATTTAGTAAATCCACATGTAATGACGTCACCACAACTAATTGCAAATATGTCGATATGCACTCTGTATTTTTTGTTTGAACACCTGCGAAACTGCTAGTTGAATGCAAACAATAATTGCAGAAGGATCAAGACCATATACAATATCAAATCTCATTTATCAATTTTAGTGTTGTGTATTGTAGCAGGTTTTAGCCAAATTAATATTCATGTTTATGACGTACTTTATCTCGTAACCATCATAACAATAGCAGATAACATACAAACTAGTGAACAATTCTCTATGCTCCTGATAAAGAAACTTGGTATTCACACCTAGCATGCAATTTTTTTGTTTGTCAAGTTGTCTATGATCCTCTAGGCTTGACCTATGGCTTGAGGAGTTGCGACAGAGAGGCATCTAAACCATCAAAGTCACCAAGGGATTGCACCCAGCCTGGGCCACGCCAACCCTAAACTGACTGGATTATTTAACATGTCTCCTCACCCTAGCACAAGGCACAACCACCCCCCGTGAGGTTTGATCTTGGGTCGCCTTACTAACGAGGCCCATCCTCAACCAATTGTGTTAGTGGGACTTGACACCTAGCATGTAAAAATTAATTAAAAGCAAGTGCTACTATTAATATCCATTAAGTAAATCCACACACAATGACATTATCACAACTAGTTGAAAAGATATCGATAAGGCCATATCTATCGATATTATAAAATACCCTTTTCAATATCTATTTAGTGAATTCAATTACATATTGCTTTTAATAGACTAATATTTAACATTCGATTTAGTTGTCCTGGACTAGAGAAAAATCTATGAGGATTGGCTGGGAGTGCTTTTGGTGCTGGTTCTGGTGTGCCCCTTGTTGTTGTAGCTACTGCTGGTATTGCTAGTGTACTAATGAGTATCTCGTATTTATATATAATTAGTGATAGATAAAGAACATGTGAAGAAAGTATAATTAACGAATTAGAGATTAGGCCCAAAATATTTCTCGACTGAGTGGTACACTATGATTGTAATGAGAATGCAATATGGATATGGATGGTGAGGTTTTTTTTTTAGTAGTCAATTGTGGAGTACAATTTGGTATTAGCATGCTGGAAAAAGTTGTTCGGGTGTGCTTGTGTGTATACAAAACCAATTTTATTATTAGTAGATTGTACAAAATGGGGGTTAGTACAATGAAAGCTTGAGAGTCTTTTGGGCGTTATGAATTTGCTTTGCAATTATGCCCACGCCCATGTGGATTTGTATTTTGTTATTGTCATTGTTATTATTATTATATTTATTATTATTATTGTTATCGTTAATGAATGTAATTCGCAACTACAAAAATAGCATATGTGAAGAAATTTGTGCGGGATTAGTTGTGCAGAACCGGTTCTCTTTAGAAAGCATGAGCGGAGAAGAAAAAAAGCATGTACATAAACAAAAATGGCTTTTCATGCCTCAGTTACAATTAATTATTGCTTTGCATGCAATTCGATTTTGATACTTATGCTTTTTTATTCGAGAGCTTCTTCTTGCAAGCTGTCATTGTAACCTTTACAAAATGTAATTAGTATTATTGAGGAGTACTAGTTGCAACTCTTATTCTCATTGCATTTATATTCGAGGACATCAAGCAATTTGCAAAGAACAGACTACGACAAGTGCCTTTTTACTTTGGCGAAAGAAACCTTACAAAATGAATTTTTTATTATTTATCTGATGAACTAAGTTCCTTTAATATGGAATAGTACTAGTACAATCACCAAATGTGCAATTATCTAATCCAAAATTGGCAAATATAAAAACATTTTTATAGAGTGAATGTCCTTAATTATAGCACAATTGACTAGTTTTAGCAGTTTTTTCGGGTCCTAAACTTCCGGAGCCATTTTGAGGCCCTAAACGACGTTTTTTGGGAAATCTACCGCCAGCGATTTTT
>APFE031436260.1:20728-57565 GCA_000404065.3 Pinus taeda
AGAAGGATGAAACTACAGGCTCGCTATTTTCAGTCGCACCCACCTGGAATTCATTCCGAGATGCCATTAAGGAGCAATACTACCCTGTTGGAAGCTATGAGGATGCCATTAAGCCCCAATCCTGCCTTTAGTTCAAAGTGAGGTGTATTATTTTTATGAAGTACAACACCCTCGCCACACCGGTTTTGCTGTGAAGCATCGTCGAAATATGCCCAAGGCATGGATTGTTTGATAACCTCCTCAGTAATGGGACAATTTTGTTGTGGTTGTTCCTCGTCTAGCAAAAGATTATAAATTGTAGTAATTTGTGCACTGATTGCAAAAGGCATAGAGGATACCTCCCGAAATATTTTGCGATTCCTAGCGAGCAAGATCCCCCAACAAGAGAGCAGTGGAGTGTTTTTAAGTTTTGCAGGTGAAGCCTCGTTCCACCATTGTTGACATGCCTGTAAAACATTGTTACCCCACCATTTGATGTTGATAGATAAGTCATGACAAACCGTGTTCCAGACTTGTATCGTGAATGGATAATAAATGAATAAGTGCTTCATTGTTTCTTCAGAATTTTTGCAAAGTGTGCACTAGGATGGGCCATAGAAGGATCTATTTTTTAAATTTTCACTAGAGGGTAATTTGTTCTCTAGTATACTCTGCCAAAGAACTAGTATGCAGATTAAAAAACACAAATTTTATATGATAAAGCTCCATACTTTTGCATTCATTTTCCCCTTTGCATAGTTATCCCACACACTTTCCTTTCACATAATACTAATTTTTAAACACCGAAACCCACTTAACATCACTCATTTGGTATAATGTATCATATGATTTTATATTTATTTAATTTTATATGTTTTTGCCTCACACACAAAATAGTTACACGTGGTCGTTATACACAGAAACAAGAAATATAGAACTAAACGACATTGAGAATGAATGTTGCTTCCAGCAGAGCAACCTTACAATACATACCCAACAAAGCAATTGCATAGAGCTCTGGATCTATGCAAAATATAGGATTTGTGTAAGACGACAAAGCATAGATGAACACACCTTTGACTTTCAAGTGTTCTTGAATCTCTAAATATTGTATAAAACACAATCATATATTGGAGATGCCATCCAGGCTTTGTTGAAAATTGAAAATGTCTTTTGCAATATACCATTACTCCAGAAAACAACTATCATCCAATCGATCATGGTTTTTTTTTTTCTCCTCGCAAAGAGAAACTTATGACCACATGCATTTGCTTATATCATTAATCTAGAAAACAACCAACATTCAATTGACAACGACTTTTGCTCCTCGAAAAGAAAAACTTGTCTTTCTGCTCCTTGTAGAGAGATGATTATTGACTTGAAAGAAATCAGCCAATGTTATTCCTAATCACAGTTTAATCGCCCTCATGGTTATCAAGATACATTGTTATCAATGCAATATTGACAACGTACAACTAGGAGAAGTGACAGTAAGCAATTTAATGCAATCCACATCTGAATAAGAATGAATTACCATAATTCGCAAATCCGCACATATGCATATTTACACAAATATAACTATTAACCAATTAAAGGCTATGTTGTGATAATGGAAGCTCTCCATTTCTATAAGTTTTTTTCTTTTCGCACAGTTCTTTGAAATTATTATTATTATTATATATTATTGGTAATATATTGATTCTAAACATTGCCAAATAATTTACTTTAAAAAATTCCGCAAAATGAAATCTGTCCAAATATTTAATTGCACAAAATGCAAATTGAAAAAGACTTCCCTTAAGAAAATTTGTATTAATGTAATAAGCAATTTATCTAGATGAAAACTCAATGTTTCGTTTTCCAGTTGCAGTCACTCCATCTTCAATTCCAGTAATGCCATTTTCTGATTTAGAAGGTCAACATATGATATGATCATTAGTAACAAGTTCATCAAAGTGTTCATTTTGTTGTCCAACAAGATTTCTGGTATGTTGGCAGTGCATCATTTGCCCATATTGTTAGCACAAAATTTTATGAGCAAAATCATTAATAAGATTGCACTTCGCAAAACTTACTTGCATTCAATCAATACGATGGATCATTGATAAAATTTTCCATTTTTTCGATTGTAATGTTATGTGCTGAGAGGATGGGGATATGATACTAGCATTAAAAACCACGTCCTAATTTAGTCCCTACCAAATAAAGTTTCCAATATGAATCTCAACACAGTAAAAACTCCGCACAATGAAATGTCTCGTTCGCAACAATAACGCACTATCAGAGCACTCGCATAATTCAAAACACTATGAAAAATTCCATATTTTATTATGTAATGCTCAAGTGTAAACCAATTTTCCTAAGTAATATGCTTATAGACATATACAATGTGTTTACTTAAAGCAAATAAGTATTTAAATAAGTCTTACTGAAGATAGAAACATATTATTATACAAAGTTTTTCCTTGTGTGAAACCCTTATTAAAGCATATATTGTATGTCATAGAAGTTACAATAGTAAATTGTAAATGAGTATTTATAAAGTGTTGTAAAGAGGCATAATTACAAAATTGTGTTATGCACCACTTGTTCACCTACAAAAATGCACAGTAAAACCCCCCCACAATGAAAATTAACAATTTTAATCATTATGTTCTCCCACAAACACCTTGTCCTCTGCAAAGATTCATAGTTCTAAAATCAAATCTCTATGCAATTACCCACCGCACACACTTCGTACTCCGCACAGTAAAATCTCTGTACAATGAAAAATAATAGTATTCCCTGCTCTCCTGCACATACCCCATCCTTCGTAAACATTCATATGATATACAATCAGGAAATGTGTACAAGTATTAGATTTGTTTGAAAAATCGGCAGACATATCCCATCTTTCGTATAGTCAAAGCTCCACAAAATGAAAGATACTAATAATAAGAGATTAACATTAGTAGTTAAAAATTAATTTCCACATGCGCCTCTCGTTCTCCTGAAAATGCTCCGTCGTAATAAAAGCTCCGCATAATAAAATATACCACACAAATCCCGACCCGTTCTAAAATCAAATCTCTATGCAATTGCTCTCCTACACATACTTCGTACTTCGCACAGTAAACGTCCATATTTCGTTTTGCAATGCTAAAGTGTAAACTAGTTTTTGTAAGTAATTAGCTTATGGACATATACAATTTGTTTACTTTAAGCATATATAAATTTAAATAAGTCTTATTGAAGATAGAAACCTATTTTATAATACAAAGTATTTTTTTGTGTGAAACCCATCTTATAGCTTATATTGTAAGTCATAAAAGTTATAGTAGCCAATTGTAAATAAGTATTTGTAAAGCATTACTGAGTATAGAACTAGTTAAGTGCAAGTGTTTGTGTGTTACTCGATATGGAAAAGAGGTAGAATTACAAATTTGCGTTATGCACCACTCGTTCTCCTGAACAAAACCACAATAAAAACACCGCACAATGATAATTAACAACTTTAATTGTTATGTTCTCTCACAAACACCCTATCCTATGCAAAGATTCATAGTTCTAAAAGCAAAGCTCTATGCAATTTCTCCCCCACACATACTTCGTACTCCACACAGTAAAATCTCTGCACGACGAAACATAATAATATTCCCTGCTCATAGTTCTAAAATAAAAGCTCTACATAATTGCTCCCCCGCAAAGACTTCATACTCTGCACAACAAAATCTTTGTACAACGAAACATAATAATATTCCCTGCTCTTTTGCACATACCCCATCCTTCGTAAACATTTATATTATTTACCATCAGGTAAATGTGTAAAAGTATTAGATTTGTTCAAAAAATCGACAAACATACCCCATCTTCATTAATTTCCACATGCACCCCCAATTGTCCCGAAAGTACCCCGTCCTAGTAAAAGCTCTGCACAATGAAATCTCATGCACAAACTTTGTACCTTGTTCTAATCAAATCTCTACACAATTTCTCTCCCGCACATACTTCATACTTCGCATGGTAAAAACTCAACATAACGAAACATAATAATATTCCTTGTTCTCTCGCACATACTCTGTCTTTCGTAAAAATTCATATGATATACAATTTGAAAATTTGTAAAAATGTTAGATTTTTTTGAGAAATCAGCAAACATATGCCACCTCGGCATAGTAAAAGCTCCACACAACGAAACATAATAATATTCCCCATTCTCCTGCACATACCTTCATACGTTACATAATCATAGTTCTCTCGAAAATATTTTGTCCTAATTTTGTCTTTGCCATAAAATCTCACCACAGTAAAAGTTTCACACAGTAAAAGCTCCGCACAATGAAATCTCCTGCACATACCCCATCCTTGACAAAAAATCAATTCTAGCACTAAATCTTAAAACAATATTGAATAAATTGATTAACGCCAGTCTCCGCATAACTTTCTCTGCACATGCTTCTTTCATACACGCTTCCTTTGCACAACGAACTTCGAACAACCACATGCTTTCTCCGTGCAACCACCTTTGTACAAATTTGACTTATTAACTTTTAGCCAAACCAAACTAGAAAGAAATCAACAAGCAGTGCCTGATGTTGATCCGATAATACAGATCAAGGCTGCATGGCCAGGAAAATCAGAACATTGAAATTAACAATATTAATCATTTCGCAAAGACACATAGCTCTAAAATCAAAAGCTCTATGCAAGTCCTTTCCCGCACAAACTTCGTAATCCACATAGTAAAATCTTCACACAACGAAACATGATAATATTACCTGTTCTCCCACACATACCTCGTCCTCCATAAGCATTCATACGATATACAATCTTCTCACAACGACTTATGTAGCTTGCCGCTTAGCCAGACCAAACTAGAAAAAGATCAACAAACACTCCCCGATGCTGATATGATAATGCAAACCAAGGTTGCATGGCCTGGAAAAATCAGAACATTGAAATTAATAATATTAATCATACCGCAAAGATACATAACTCTAAAATCAAAATCTCTACACAATTGCCCTCATGCGTGAACTTTGTAATCCACACAGTAAAAGCTTCGCATAACGAAACATGATAATATTCCTCGTTCTCCTACACATACCCCATCCTTTATAAACATTCATACGATATATGATCTGGAAATTTATAAAAGTATCTTCGCACAACGACTTGTGTAGCTTGTCGTTGCCACTTGCTTACACAAGGGACCTACAACTGTGTCAATTCTTTAATTATGGGGAAGATAAATACCATAACAATGTTAGTGTCAGCGTTAATGTCAGAGCACTCACCGACCAAATTGTCACTCAAAAAATTATTTTTTTGTTTATTTTTAAATCAATTGTTAGGTACTAACAAATACCAAAAATAAAATGCTCTCCACTAGGGGAATTATGTCCCATTAAAAGGTGCTAGGCCAATCATAAATTAGAAATAAGATTTCGAGGAAATTATAAATTTTTTTTTTAATTAATGTAAAATAGAAAAAATTTGCATTTTCTCGAAACTTTGACTAAAATGAATAAAAAAACAACAAAATAATGGACAATCAATGCAATTTGACTGTGAGACAATTGCTATTGTCCTTGACGAGGCAAGGACTAATAAACCCAAAATGCCAAACTTAATTTATTCCATCTAACAACTTTTAAATTTTTAGTGACATTAGCGACAAACATTAGCGCAAAAAAAAGGACATATTCATATAAGAAATTTGTTTTGAATAACACCATTCTAGATCCATCTTAACTCCAGGTCTACCTAGTTCCGAGAGGGATCAAATATCTTTTCACTCTAAAAGAGGTTTGCATCTAAGGGGATTTGAACCCTCTCGACGCTTGGTAGATCTAGAGATAAGATGAATCAAGGTTGGTTTAATTATTGATAATTATAATTATTAATTTTATTAACTTTATTTTATTTTTATTTTTATGTAATTTGATGTAGTCAAAACGTTTTAATTAATAATTATATTTTTATTATTTTATTTTTTTTTTTTTGTAGTATTTTAATGTGATTCTCTTTGTTATGTAATTTGATCGAGTCAAAATGTTTACATAATATAATATATTTCTTCCATACAAGGCACTGGAGAGTACCTCTTGGCGCAATAAAGTTCCTTGTTTTTCGAGATTATCATTTTTCAACTTTTATAATAAAAAATGGTTCTCTCGCCTCTTAATTATAAAACTATGATAATATAGCTATATTTTTTATAAAAATGTTTTAAATATATAAGTTGATATAAGTTTTACAGCTTAGTTGTAATATATGCTATTATATAATGAATTAATTTTATGGCCATACTTATTTAAATCGTTTGAATATAGTGCATTAGTTTTTATTAATAACTTTATTATATATCTTAATTTAAGAGATTAGTCGCAACCTGCCATACATGTTATTAGTTATTCAACTAATTTTCATAACAATTATTTAAGTTCTTTAAATATAGTATATTAGTTTATATTAATAAATATTTTATTAATAACTTTATTATATATCTTAATTTAGGAGATTAGTTGCAACATGCTGCAATCATGTTATTAGATATTTAAGCTAATTTTACAATTATTTAAGTTCTTTATATATAGTATATTAGTTTATATTAATAAATATGTTAGAAATATTGATATAATTTATTTGGGAGTCGGCTCCCGCTCTGCAACCTACGAGATTCGCTTTTCGCGCGTTCTAAACCTGCGAGCGCGCCTGCTCTCTGCGAGACCCGGTCCTTGCGGACATGTCCACCGAGGGCTTTGCTTCAAGCTTACGGCCGAGCTAGCTGGACCTGATGCCCTCCATGGAGGAGTTGACTCCCCCTCAGGGGTCTTCCTCCCCTCCTTCGCCTTCAGCCACTAAGTCCTTTAGAACCCTGCTGGCCTCTCTGCCAAAGAAGAAATCCGTGGAAGCTGCGAAGTTTGTGAAAAGACTTGAAGATATCCCTAAGATCGCCCTTCCGCCTGAAGGTCCAATTCAAGTAGCCTTGTCCCTGGCAGATCGTGCCCTGGTCGGTCAGTTCATAGGACTATGGCCTTCCCCGAAATCAACCGAGAACTGGGTCGCTAGGAACTGGGCTCCGCTGATAAAAAACAAGGTAGCCTCTTACTTCCTCGGAAGAGGATATTTCTTATTTGAATTTTCTGCAAAAGAGGACAAAGATCTCATTTTCAGAAATGGCCCTTACTTCATGGGCCCCCAAGGTCTGTATTTAAATAAATGGACGCCAGACTTCGATTCGGCAGTTGATGTGCCTACAACGGTCTTGGTATGGGTAAGACTCCCCAATCTTCTCGTCCACTGCTAGAACTGGGACTCTCTGAAGCATATAGGAAACTCTCTTGGGAAATTCATTGACAAGGCCAACAACAAAGATCAGTATGACTGTGCCAAAATTTGTGTGGAGGTAGATCTGGAGGTCGGACTACCAGAAGCCGTCAAAATAGTTGTAGGACCATGGACTCATGTATAGAAACTAGACTACGAACAATTGTCATTCAAATGCCGGAAGTGCCATGTCTACGGACACTTTGCCAGAGACTGCCCGTCCAAAGGGGTGGAAGAAAAAGGGAAGGAAGAAGGGTGGAATCAAGCAAAGCGTCCTAAAACTTCACATAGGAAGAATGCAAACGCAAATACAAAAGCTCCCAAAGTAGGCCCTGTTTAGAAACCATCCATGGAAAGTCAAGGAAACAAATTTGAGATCCTTGGATCTGAAATTGTGACCACGCAGGAGACAAAAACCCCTAAGGAGACCCCTCCATCCAAAGCCTCCCCCTCCAAAAGCATACCAGAGAGATCCAAAGAGAGGGTATCAAAGGAAGAAGAGGAAACCCAAGAGTCCGAGGAATCGGAGGAAGAAGGGGAAATAGGTGAATCCCAGTCTTCCCCTAGAAGATCTACAAGAGGACGCATGTCAGCAAAGGAAAAAAGAGAACAAGAAACTCATAAGGATAAGCTTCAGGGCAGCCAGCCAACGATAGAGAAACTTCTAGCAAAAACCCTGAAGATGAAGAGGATCCAAACCCAAAGCTCCAAGGGAGCTCACCACAACAAAAGTAAATGATGAAAATAGTCTCCTGGAACTGTAGGGGAATGGGCACCAAAGCCAAGGAAGAAGCAATGAACAACTTAATAAGACTGGAAGCCCGGACATCCTTCTCATCTATGAGACTAAATTGGAGGATTTAGCCTTCCTCTAGGCAAGCAAAAAATTTTGGAAGAAAGAAGGAGGGCATGCAACCTCTGCCCAAGGAGCTTCGGGAGGACTTGGGTCGCTCTGAAATCCTAATAAGTTCTCATTAATCTCTGAATCCCTTAATACTCGTTGGATTTTTTTAAAAATGCAGCATTTAGAGTCTAAGGAAATTATTTGCCTGTTCAATGTATATGCTCCTAACAATGTAGGTGATAAAAAATTATGTTGGGACTCCATAAAAAATATGGAAGATCTAGAAAACCTGGAGAACATAATCATAGCCGGAGACCTCAATCTCACCCTCCTCTCCTCAGAAAAAAGAGGAGGCAATATCGTCAGGGATCCAAAAAGAGAACTAATGGAAGATCTCATGCAAGATTGGGATCTGCTAGACATTAAGCCGACTACGGGCAACTTCACGTTGTCAAATAAGAGAGTTGGTCCGGGATACATAGTGGCAAGACTTGACAGATTTTTGGTCCAAAGCTCCTTCCTTCTCCTTGGGTTAGAAGCTAGAATGTGAATTCTTCAAAGCAACGTTTCAGATCACAAGCCCATCAACCTTGAGCTGCTGACCCCAAGGATCTGGGGCCTATACCTTTTAGATTCAGCTCTCTTTGGATTAAAGAGGCAGACTTTATGGAAAAGGTCAGAGACTGTTGGAAAGAGCCAGTCAAGGGATCCACCTTTTTTGTGTGGGAGGAAAAACTTAGAAGAGTTAAGCATGTTGAAAAATTGGGCTAAGACCCTACCCAATCCTATTGAAGAAAGGAAAAAAGTCCAAAGTGCTTTAGAAAGTCAACATCTACACCTTGAAATAGCTGATATCACTAAATATGAGTTGGAAAAAGAGGCCAAACTCCAACAAATTTTCCACAAGGCCTGTCTGGTAGAAGAAGAATATTGGAGGCTCAAGGCTAGGAGTCTTTGGCTCAAATCTGGAGACAGAAACTCCTCTTTTTTCCATAAACAGGCCCAAGCCAGGAAAGGCCGTAACTCCATCACTGAAATAAAAGAAGACAACTGCGTACTGAAGGACTTTAACAGCATAAAAGAGGTAGCCTCAGAGCACTTTGAGCAGTTGTATAGAGAAGATCCAGGTGCTGATCTAAACGCTACTCTGCTGGACGTTGTCCCCAGCCTTATCACTTCCAAAATGAACTAGGCACTTGAAAGCAAAATCACGCAAAAGGAAGTCAAGGAGGCTCTCTTTGCTATGGATCCTAATAAAGCTCCGGGATCGGACGATTTTACGCCTAGATTTCTCCAAACCTGTTGGCAGATTGTTGAGAAGGAGTTCTTCAAAATGATCCAGAAATCCCAAGACCGTCAGAAGATAGGAGGCTGCACAAATTCAGCCTTTCTTGCCCTCATTCCCAAAGAGAAAGGAGCAAAATCTTTCAACATATTTCAACTAATTTCCTTATGCAATATTGGGTACAAAGTGATAACCAAAGTGATAGCTAACATGTTGAAAAGAATTCTTCCCAAAATTATCCCAGATAACCAAGGTGGATTCATCCATGGCAGACAACTGGTGGACAATTTCGTTCTAGTTCAAGAGGCGATTCATTCCAGCCTACACCGAAAGGAAAAAAGGTATGGTTATTAAATTAGATCTAGCAAATGATTTTGACCGTGTTAGACATAGTTTTTTGTTTGAGGTGTTGCAAAAATTGGGGTTCGGTCAAAATTTCATCAAGTGGATTAGAGCCTGTATTTCGGCGCCTTGGATTGTTCCCTTGGTGAACAGAAGGGCTGTTGAGTTTTTCAAAGCCACTAGAGGGCTGAGGCAGGAGTGCCCCCTTTCACCCCTCCTATTCGTCCTATTCGTCCTACAGGCCTCTGTTCTCAGTTTTTACTTACAAAAAAAGCAGCAAGATCAAGACATCGTTGGCCTGTGCATTGCTAGAGGGGTTAAAAGCATCACTCACGCCCTCTTCGCGGATGATACTCTACTGTTGGGGGCTGCATCTCCTCATTCAGCAATCAAATTCAAAGAAGTTCTGAAAGATTACTGTAAGGTCTCGGGCAGTGTTCTGAACAATGGCAAATGCCATATCTACTGTTGGAATATTCCTGCTTCAACTGCAAGCTCCATTGCTAGATGCCTTGGTTTTGCAGTCTCAACCCCTTGGTCCTCATTTAAATATCTAGGACTGCCCATTTTCCATAAGAGGGCCTTGAGTAAAGATTGGTATCCTCAATTAGACAAATTTAAAGCAAAAATGCAAGCCTGGGGATCCTCTTGGCTCAACATAGCTAGGAAATCAATGCTCATTAAAGCAATGCTCAGCAGCCTTCCGTTATTCAAATTGTCGGTTCTTCTGGCGCCTATGGGAATCATCAAAAAGATGGAGGAACTAATCAGAACATTTTTCTGGAAATGAGGCAAGCAAAACAAGAAGAGAATCTCCCTAGTTAATTGGGAAACAATCGCCAGACCAACTCAGGAGGGAGGACTGAACTTCAAAGATCTCAGTGTCCAAAACTTAGCCATGGGAGCCAAATTGATTTGGAAAATCATAGCTCCAAATCCTGGCTGGGTACAAGTTGCTTTGTGGAGGAAGTACTTCAGAGGACTGAGACTTAGATGCCTGGATCAGCCCAAGAACCATTTCAATACTCCTTTCAGCAGGTTCATCAACAGAACTGGTTTGTTGATAAGGAATCATTCCTTCTGGATTCTAGGCAATGGAAAATGCATCCACATCTGACATGACGGTATCTTATATAGACCCCCGCTGGCAGAATCGATAGGCATGCCTGAGTTAGAGCGCTGGATGTCAAAGGCCAACATCAATACTCTGTGGGATCTCTCAATCTGGAAGGGCGATGTGTGGTCGGGTTGGAAATAGCTCCCAGTTCTATCTGACTTATGATCTGATCTGGAATCGTTCACCATGCAGTTACATGGGATGGCTCCAATTCATGTAAACAGGCAGGACGTGAGAGGATGGGGAGCAAATCGGGCAGGGTACTCAGTTGCCTAGGGCTATGCTAAATGTCTTGAGCGGCCTCACGTGCCTCCCAATCCTGCCCCTTGGGTTGGCACCTGGAAAATACCTTCAATTCCTAAAGTAGATCACTTCTGCTGGACTCTCTGCCACCAGAAAATTCTAACTGAAGACAGGCTTCAAAAAAGGGGCATCTTTGGGCCTTCTAGATGTTCTTTTTGCAAGGAAAATGTAGAATTCGCCTTCCACCTCATGATCGAATGCAATTTTGCTATTTCCACATGGCAGGAGTTACTTGTTTCCTGGAAGCATAAATTCACCTTCCCCTCCTTAGTCTCGGATCTGTTTGTGCGCTAGATGGCCAGATATCCAGGCCCATCTCCAAAAAATAAAACAATCAGGTAAGCGTGGAGTGCTCTGCCTAAATTCATCAGCTGGCAAGTCTGGCTAGAAAGGAACAGAAGGATATTTCATAATAAGGAACAAGATTTCAGATTAGTTTCCAACACAGTAAAAAGTCAGCTTGTTGAGTGGTTGGAAGACAAAGGAGATGATTCAAATCTAACCCAGCAGGACATAGATATGGGAACTGCCCTCAATTTCAAATTTCCAAAATTGAACATCACTCCGCCATCTTGCAAAGAATGGCAAGTCAGGAAAAATGAAGCAAATTTCCAAACCTAGCTATCCACACAAACTCTTCCCTCTCTCTTCTTTGATGAGGTAGCCAAAGGGAATCCAGGTACTGCTGGAGCTGGAGGACTCATCATAAATCTAGATGAAATAGCTGTGCACATATTCGCTTGGGGATTAGGTCATTCCTCAAGCATACAAGATGAAGCGATGGCTCTTTTCCAAGGAATCAAATTCCTCAAAGAGCTGGGCTACAAGGAGGCAAATGTCTTTGAAGATCCCAGGTGATCATCCAAGCAGTGGCGACCAATTCTAAACCAGCGGATCTGCAACTTGCCAGGATAATTACAAGGATCAAAGGCATGGCAAAGTCCCTGAATCTGAATTACTTTCATGTCTTGAGAACAAATAACAAAGAAGCAGACATCGAGGCAAACAAGGCAATCCAATTAGTTGCCGGTTCTTTTCTCAGAGATAACGAAATCCTTTGGGATCCAATCCCCTAAAGAGCCATGTTCTATTGCATCCTTTTGCATCGGTTTGTTTGTATTTTTCAGCTTGGAAAATCAGCAGCAGAAGTACACTATATTAAATGTAAAAAGAGGAGCCTGACTAGAGTAGGCGATATATTCCTCTGGCTGAAAAGACACGCAGAAATCTGCCTTTTCCTTTGTAACCGAATTTTTGGCTCTTAGCCACTCAGTCAATGAAATCCCATAACCGGTTTTGTATATCTATATCTATATTATTATATATATATATATATATATGTGTGTGTGTGTGTGTGTGTGTGTGTGTGTGTGTGTGTGTGTGTGTAATTATAAAATTTATTTAAAAAAAAAATTATAAAGGTTATTTTTCCATTATTTGGTTTTAAAAATTTACAATTTATTTTAATAGTTATAAAATGTGTGTGTGTTTTTTTAATATTATAATTCATTTTTAAATTTAGGTTTGAATTATAATTTAATTAGATATGTGTTTTGTATATTTATTCTAGAAAAATATGCTCTCCAAATTTATTGGTATGTTGAGCATTCCAAGTGAAGAGGTTGGTGCCTCCATAGCATCTTGTAGATATTTCTCTTTCCTGTAATACTTCAAATGGATGATGGTTGGAAGGATGCCATGACCTTTTTAGACATTATCCTTATAGGAAAGGGCCAATTCAACTAATTTATCCCTTAGGGTTCTTTCCTTTGTATATTATTATGTGAATCCCACCATGATAATTACCCCTTGCCTTGTCCAATTATCTATACAAAGAGAGTGGAAATGTCTTTAGCTGTCTACACTAAACAACAAGCGTTAACCTTATAAAGAACATTGTCACTTGTAAATATTAAAAAAGTTGTGGGCTTCGTGAAAAAATGTCAATTGCATGCAACTCATGTAAAAGAGCAAGCTAAGTGCAAAATTCCATTTCTCGAGGACTTTCTAGTATTCGAATTTTTGAATGTATATTTGGGGAATACTGAGCTTACAACCAAATGGAGATATAGATTTCTCTATTGATTTAATGCTCGAAGTTGCACCAATATCTAAGACTCTATGTAGAATGAGCACACCATAATTGAAGGGGTTGCAAATGTAGTTAGAGAAATTGTTCAAGGGGTACATATGCCCAAGTGTCTTACCTAAGGGAGCATCAATACTCCCTGTAAGGAAGAAAGATGAGACTTTGATGCTATGCATTAACTTTAGATAGTTGAACAAAGTCATTATAATGAATAAATATCATCTTCCTAGAATTGATGACCTCTTTGATTACTAAGACGAGAAAAGATATTCTCAAAGATAAAATTGAGATCAAGTTACCATTAGTTAAGGGTAAGGGAGGAAGACATCAACAATAGTGCCTTCAAAACTAGGTATGGGCACTATGAATTTATAGTGTTTCCATTTGGACTAATAAATGCACCAACCACTATTTGTTAGATGAATGGTATATTTAGAAATTACCTAGATTTTCTCCTTATATTCTTGGATGGCATTCTTATTTATTCGAAGCTAGAAGAAGAGCATGAGCAACATTTGAAATTGGTAGTGCAAGTTCTAAGAGAGCATCAACTATATGGTAGGTTGAACAAATATTCTTTTAGTAGAAACAAATCCATTACTTATGACACATTATTTTAGTAGATGAGATAAAAAAAAAAAAAAAAAAAAAAAAAAAAAAAAAAAAAAAAAAAAAAAAAAAAAAAAAAAAAAAAAAAAAAAAAAAAAAAAATAATAATAATAATAATAATAATAATAATAATAATATATATATATTATATTGAAGCTATTAGAGGATGGAGAACACCTCAGAACATTGTAACTTTTAAACTTTTACCACAAAGTAATGCATACATAAATTATTTATAAAGAAAAATGTAATGACACATAATCCTGAGAGACCTACCTTGGAAACCTTTAACTGAGAAAACCAACAAAATGTTTAAAAACACACTTCTAACTTTTATCATCAACAAATTTATCATTTATGATACAATATGTAGGGATCTTGCAACATCCAAAACCCTATTCCATTTACCTATATTAGATTACAACCTTAATTCCTTAACCAAAATTAAAAAATTGTGGGTGAAAAATCATATGTTAAAAATTGCGAAAAATAGACAAAAAAAGTACCCAATTTTTTTCAAGGGCGGCTCTAGGCAAAGGGGGCCTACCAACTCCCCTACTATACCTAACACATATGAATTACATGTGAGCCTAATTATGCAAAGAATATAATGCACACCCAGTATTCTCCGACTTCTTGTTTTATTTGCATGTAAGTGGTTATAGGATTACATGATCAACAACCCAAGGTAATAACGTTCATTGTTTCTCTACCCCAAGAAACTTCTCAATGAGGACATTTGTCAAAGTGTGATTTTAAACTACGTGTGTAATCTCTAGTCCATAGACCACTGCATACATCAAATTACCAATAGCACTAACATATGGAACATGAGATGTGTCCTCTTACTCTTCTTATGTCTTGGGACACTAAAATGCAAATAAATTTATACCTACTAGGACCTTGATCAATTTTCATTCTTTCATATTAAGCCTCCACTATATTCTCTCAACATATTTCATATGATTCAACTAGAATTTCTTGTTTGCTTAATCTCTTTTATTTTCCATGTCCAAAATAAAATTTATAGCACCAAGATACTTTATTTAAAATTTAGAGGACAAGTGGGTTTTCACATCCTTAATCATTTCATTGTTGTTTCCAATCAACAACATATCATCCTCATATAATACCACATAAAAAAAAATGATCACCAACTAATTTGAACTACACACAACGATAAGCTTTGCTCCTAGTGAAACAAAGTCCCAATATATGAGTATTAGATGTTTGATACCACATCATTGGAGATTGTTTTAACCCATGCAAGGACTTTTTAACTTGCTAATTGGCTCTTTCTTTTCCCTTGTTGTGAAACCTTTTATTTGTTTCATGTAGATTTCCTCTTCCGAATCCCCATTTAGGAATATTATTTTTATGTCTCTACTTTGTTCTATGCATTCAACTCCTTCTTAAACACCCATTTGTTACTAATATATTTTTTTTCCAGCCAACAACTCAACTAGATCCTAATCTTTGTTCTTATCCAAGACTATCATTTTTTCATAGTTTACCATCCATTAAATCCACTTCATCCCTAATAGGACTAAGATTATCATTAGTAATAGACAAAGTAAAACTAGAATGAAAGTCAAGTGGAGTATACTTTTCTAGTTGCCTTCTTTCCCAAACCGATCTCCTCAATATTGGAGTATGAGGTTATTCTTCTTCTTATACATATTCTTTTGTTGAGTCATATTTGTCATCCTTCAACTCAAACTCTATTTTATCTTGTTATTTTTCCCTTGGCAAGACTTCCTATTTGAAAACATCTTTAACTTCTCTAAAGATAACATTTTGATTGCAAATAGTCTTCTTAATTTCTGGGTTCCAAAGTTTATAACATGTAGACCATCTTATAATTAATAAAGATACACTTTTAAGCTTTTTTATGTTTTTTATCCAACTTACACTTACTTTCCTTTTGAATGTGTATACAAGGCTCATGGTTTTCTACTAGTCCATTCCTCATGCATAGTCTTGTCAACCAATGCTAATGAGGGTGATTGATTTACCAGGTAACACACACTATCCACTGCCTCTACCTATAATTTATGTCCTAACCCATCACCACTAAGCATTCTCCTTGCTTTTTCCATCAATGTATTGTTCAACCTTTCTGGAACCTCATTATGCTAAGGCATGTACAAAGTAGTCTTATGCCTTTCTATACCACACTTCTTATATAATTCCTTGAATTCATTCCTTTAGAACTCTTCACCATTGTTAGTACTCAATACCTTAATTTTATTCTTTATATGACTCCAAAAGAGCCTCAAAGTCTTGAAATTTACTAAAGACTTTAGATTTATTTTAGAGGAAATAAATTCATGTGTTTCTCCATAAATCATGTATGAATGAAATGTAGTACACAGATTTGCCTAATGATGGAACAAACAAAGGTCCAAACACACAATTGTATACTAACTCTAAAATTCATTTGTTGTTATTTCACTTGATGAGAACACTACATTTTGTTTACCATATATGCAATGTTCATAAAAATCAAGATTTAGAGTGCAATCAGACACATCTTCAACCATGCCTTTACTGTGTAATACTCAAAGGCATTTCTCTCCAATATGTCCCAATCTTTGATGCCATAATATTATCTTCTCTCTAGGGACAATGAGGCATTTTTCATCTTCATTTTCACACTCACAAACAACATATTTGTTACACCCATTATTGATGGAGCTACCCAACTTGTATAGAGTTCCAATTTGACCTCCCCTTAGCAACATCATTGTTTTTTAAACCATCCTACAAGTTTCCTTTTTCAAACACAAAATTTACACAAATCACTCATCTTGCATATAAATATCAAGTTTCAAGTCAACTCTTGTAATGTACCACTACTTTTTTTTCTTTTTTTTTTAATCTTTTGCACCGGTAATATCATCATTGACCCAGTAATTCGTAGTATAATTACCAAATCAGATTATGCACAAGGTTAACCTTACCAGCATATTGCAAGTGCAACATGGATTTATTAATTTAGCTTTGGGGTTATTTTGAGACTCCTGTCATGTCATTTTTAGGACATATCTTAGACTATAGAAGAGAACTCTATAGTCTAAATTAGTGCAAGGTTTTCTTTTGAATAAAGCCTCAAGTATAAGAAGAGGAACAAGCAAAGTGATTCTTCATCACTTATTCCTGCAACCTTCTCAATCACTCATCATAAAAAAATTTGGACACTTTAGTTAAAAGTACCACCTCGTAAATTCCAAGAGTTGGGCCGGCTCACTAGTAGAAAAGTATCTCGATCTTGCAGGATTTTGTTGAGATCGAGTGCAACATGTTACAAACAACAAAAATTACTCTTGGAAGACCATTACTTCAGTAGGTCAGGTATTGGAATGTTGGCTCTGGAATACACCACACTATAGTGGTTTCTTTGGTCAATCGAGGCATACTTTGGATACAATTTTGAATCCATACCTTACGTAGTTCCGTATTTTTGACGATTTATGAAATATTTTCAGATACGACAACTAAGAGCGCACATCTACTCTTTTCAGTACATGAGCTCTTTGCTAGTCATCTGAAGAGGTGGAATCCACTGGTAATTTATGCTAAGAAGATCGTCTTTCAAACTTGGTTTAGGCACAAGTTTTTAGTGGTGCTATTTTGTTTGACCAATGCACCAACAATAATCATGAACATCTTGAATGGTGTATTATGGAAGTATCTAGACCACTTTCTCCATGTCTTTTTGGATGAAATTCTTGTATTTTCCAAGAATAAAAGGGAACATGAAGAACACTTGCAGACTGTGTTGACGTGCTTAAGGGAAAACAAGCTATATGGAAAACTATTGATTTTTTTCTTCTTGCAAGAGTAGATTTACTATGTCGACCACATCATATCAAGAGAAGGGATTTCGATGGACCTAGAAAAGGTGAAGGTTATAATTCATTGGCTAGTGCCAAAAAATGCTCATGATGTGCAAAGCTTCATGGGGCTAGTTGGTTATTATCAAAGTTTTGTGGAATGATTCTAAAAGATTGCAAAACCCATCACTACATTGTAGTGCAAGTGAGTTAGGTATGAGTGGATGGATGAATGCACCATTGCTTTCATCGAGCTACACAAGTTGATAACCAATGCACCAATCATTCGAGTGCCTACCATGGACAAGGAGTTCATAGTTTGCATGGATGCTTTGAAGGAAGGATTGGGGGTCGTGTTAATGCAAGGAGGGGTAATAACAACCTATGAATCTAAAAAATTGAAGAAACATGAAGATTTTTATGCTATATATGACTTAGAATTGGAAATGATGATGCTATTTTTGAAACATTGGAGGAATTACCTCATTGGGACGAGCTTTGAGCTAAAGATAGATCATGAAATCCTAAATCTTCTCTTCACCCGAAGGGATATGATTACTAGATAAAGGAAATGGAGTGATTTCATGAGTGAGTACTATTTCAAAATTTATCACTTTAGGGGAAAGGGGAATGTGATGGCCAATGCACTAACCAAAAGACATTATATCTTCTTGTTGGTGCCATTAAGTGTTAATTTAGGGGATGATGTGGTAGATAAATGCTTTGGAAATAATTGTTATTTGAAGGTTACACTAGCACTCTAGAAGAGGAAGCAAATAAAACCAAAATTTGAGGGTTATGTCCTTAAACCAAATGCATTGTTGAGAATTAAATGAAGGATGCATATCTCTAAGGAGGGATATACAAAGAACCATCCTCAAGGATTCACATAAAGCACTTTACTGTGTACATCCAGGCATGAAGTAGATATATGCATATATAGGGAAGATTTTCTTTTGGGCATGGATGAAGTGTGATGTTGTCCAGTTTACCACTAAGTGTATTGAATGTCAGCAAGTGAAGGTTGACCATCACCACCCAATAGGACTCCTATAACCACAAGAAATTACTATGTCCAAGTGGGAAGTCATCTTTATAGACTTTATTGCGGGGTTGCCACTCATGCCATAGAGGCATAATGACATCCTAGTTATAATGGACAAGTTGACAAAAAGTGCCCATTTCATCCCATTTAGAGACACTTATGATGTCACCAATATGGAACAAACGTTTATAAGTGAGGTTATTTGGTTACATGGGTTGTCCACAAAGATAATTTCTTATAGAAACTCTCGATTTACCTCTAGGTTTTGGAGAAGGTTTGGTCAACACTAAGGAAGTAGTTGAACATGAGCACTGCATATCATTTGGAAATAGATGAGAAAAATGAGAGAATAAATCAGGCTATGGAGGCATGATTTGAATGTATATTATGGATAATTATATCTAGTGGGAGAAGTACCTACCATTGGTAGAGTTCACCTATAATAGCAATTACTATAATTCAATTGTGATGCCTCCTTATCAAGATCTATATGGGAGTTCATGCAGGACACTAATGAAATAAGAACAATTGGAGGATAGAGTAATAATATGTCTAAATTGATACAAAAAATGGAAGAGCAGGTGATTCATATTAGACAATAGTTAAAGGAAGCTTATGATAAATAGAAGAGTTATGTTGATGTGCATAGGATCGATCAAATTTATGAGGTAGGAGACCAAGTTCTTATTTATATCAGATCCAACAAGAGTGTCATTAAGTTTGGAAAAGGGAAAAAAATCACCTCCATTTATCATACCTTTCTATGTCAAAGAGAAGATTATTCCAATTTCCTATCATCTTGTACTACCATCCACTTGCATAAAACTCATGATGCTTTTCTTGTATCTATTCTATGACATTATGTTGTTGATTAATCTCACAAACTCAATTTGAAGGAATGACAGGTCTCATATATGGGAAATGTCATGGTTAACTGTTACACATATTGGATCATAAGAGTTCAGTAACTTAGACATCATTTAGTGGACCAAATTAAAGTCCAATGTGACACATATAACCCAACATATGCTACTTGGGAGGATGCAAAGACTTTACGTCAAGACGACCCCTCATTTTCTTTGACCATGTGAAACACCCCATTTTGAATTGGAAAACTACTTATATTGAGACTCTGTTTGTATTTTTCATGATGCATTATTTATGAAAACTATGTAATATTGTTGCATTTTGAATTTTCAATAGGTGGACTCATTTATATAAAACACTAGATGAATTATGTTTATATGGTTAATATAGATGTATGATTTACTTCTAGCATGTTGATGCTAACTGAGAGATTCTTGTGATACCTAATTTTAGAATTTAACCAAAGATGTAAAAATGTGTGCCCTAAATTTAGAAATTGAATCAAAACATTCTAGAAGATATACCCAGAATTTTAATTTACTCTTGCATGAAATTAACTGGAATTTGATAAATGGGGATGCAGAAGAATACCTGGCTATCCATTTGAGGAGGCTTCTAGTCTAGTCTTTCCCCTGCTTCTGCTTCCAAATAGGCCCTTTTCTTCCCAACCTATATGGGATCAACTTATCTGATTCCGAGATCCATAAGAATTCAAAATAGAGGTTTATGGCCCCTGTGCCTAAAGTTCCAAGAACAATTAAGACTCAATCTCCCTCTCCGTCTGTGGCTTCCTCATAATTTCCTCTCTGTCTGTGAAATGCTCCAAAAACTCCTCTCCCTTCTAAGTGCTATTTCATCTCCTTATACCCCCCCACATCATCGGCTTAACCTCCAACAAGGTCTTTTGTATTCCATGCCCTTCGGCTCATGGAAACCCAAAATGATTTTTTCCCTTTTTGGAGGAAGTCACACTTGTTTGTTTAAATACATTATGAGTTGAGTGAGTTGGTTATGTTCTTGTTAAATGATTTATTAAAATGTTTATATCATACATATTGTTATATTATTTGTATGTTATCTTATATTATTTAAATGTATCAAGTCCCTTTAGTTGATATAATGTATATAATTATATTTCTTGTTTGTGTTTCTTTTTCTTTTAATTATAAGATATCCAAAGTATGCTTACTTTTAGTTAATATAATATTTATATTAATTTTTCTTTTTAATTTGTATAACAAATTAATATGTATACATTATAATTTCCCCTTTCCTCATGTACTTTGTATAACCCATTGTATTTACTTTAATTTTGTATGATATATTATAGTTATATATTATGATGACGATACATACATTAAGTATCTCTACTCAAAACATTCATTATATTTTAATGAGTTAAGTATTTACTTAATACTTCAATAATTGATTCATTACCCTATACTTGGACATATTTTTTTTAATTATTTAGTATGTATACTAGTGTTCTTATGCTCTCTATAATTAGAGATGGGTCATTACAATTCTAGTACATGGATACTGGGTTTGATAATATGATAATTGGGACACGTGTCTAAATACATATAAATATTGTTATGCATATGCTTGGATGATAGCTAATCTACAGGATGGAAGAGTGCTATGTGATAGCCAAAGAACCATACTATCAACTGGTTGATCTTGGGTCATCGAATGAGTAATGGTATGATGTACATTGTTCTATTGAATTTTATATTAATTCATATGCATTGCTATGACCTTGGATAAGATACAAGTTTGGAGGTGACATGAATTCCCGACTAGATAATTTAATGACGAGCACCCAAAATCAATGCCATAGTGTGGCCCATGATAGGGTGTTGACCCTAGCTCTAAAGGTGGAGTGGAGGCATTTCCCCCCATGTAACCTCCAAATCTAGAGTCATGGGAATTCTTCGATGGACACATTCCCCTAGATGTGTGGTGGCAACTATCGGTTTCAAGCTCAGGAAGTTATATCAATATATTCAATGCTTCTATTGTTTTGGTTCTATCATGGTTAAGTCAATATAGTCGATGCCATAATATATTGTAGTAGAGGACAGATAAGATGACAATGGAAGTAAGTTAGGGTGGATGGGTGGATATAGGTGATTTGTGAACCCTAAGTGGGAAGTGATTTCTACATATGCTTTTACTTAATTATGCTTATTACTTATTTATCCCTATTTGTTATGTTTGATTGTCATATTACTACTTAACTGCTTGTATACTCCTGACTCTAACTTTAGGATTAAGTTTTTTGAAGGAAGGGTGTATTTAATGCTCACTCCTCGACCCTATTATGGTATGCTTAGTTATTAGCCTACTTGTTGACATATTGATTGTTATGTAATTTCTTGTTGGTATTATTAATATAAGTACAAGGTATGTGTATGCTAGTTATATACCCCATCTTGCATGGATACATTGGTATTATATGGTCTACCATGCTAGCTGAATCTTAAAATGCAACTTTATGGTTAGTCCTTAAGCTTGATTAATGATTAATTGATGTAATTTTATGATTATTCCTTAATCTTTATTAATGATTAGTTGATGTAACTTTAAGATTAGTCCTCGAGCTTTATTAATGATTAATTAATGTTATATACTTTTAAGTATAACCATATGATTAATTTGATATTAAATAAAACTGGGCCCTCACATAACTCACTAATTTTGACTAAATCAAAATGATTGTTTGGTTATTTGATTGTGTATTAATAACTATTATTTGGGGATTTGTTATATTGTCTTATTCCATAGGGTGGGGGACAGGGTGGGAGTGGATGGGAGGGAAGGGGAAATATTGACATTAATAGGGTTAGGTGGAGCTTTAAGGGGATAGAGATTTTGGTTGGGAAGGATTTATGATTTGGTAGGCGAGCCATTAATGGTGGAAGAATAGTGAGTTATAAATGAAGGGGGGGAAAGAATGTTGTGAAATATCTTTTCCATTTTGGGTTTTTGTCTTAGAGTGTAGGGGAGGAGAAAGAAGTTGGGAACCCAGAAGAATTTTAGAATTGATGAGTTGTTACAATCTG
The DNA here is from genome assembly GCA_000404065.3 of Pinus taeda. Lineage (NCBI taxonomy): Eukaryota > Viridiplantae > Streptophyta > Pinopsida > Pinales > Pinaceae > Pinus > Pinus taeda. Next base: position 43,421 of record APFE031436260.1, read on the forward strand.
TGGAGGTTGAGGGAAGTGTTGGGCACTTTGTGTTCAATTCAATTTTTTTAACATGTTCAAATATTTGAGGCCATATAAGTGGGCGTCACAATTATTGGCAAGAAGTCAACTTTAGGGCTTAAGTATGCTAAATTTTGGAACATATATACAGAAACCTTTAGAATTTCATCCATACATTTCTTAGAATAGGATTATCAACTTCTATGGTTCCTAATCCATCAGGAATATGTTAGTTTCAATCAGTTATGCTTGTCACTAGTGACCAAATATGCTTTTACCATGTTTTGTTAGGGGCCTCAGAGTCAAAATTTTATCATGTCACTAGGTTTTCAGAATAAAATTTGGTCACTGGTTAATTTGTCTAGGATTATCTCTATTCTCTCAAGAATTTCACATGTCGGTCACTTACATCACTCAGCTGATTATTTCATCATTAAGAGAATATCCTCATCATGTCAGTCGTCACCATCATGATTTCACTTAGTCTAATGTCTCGATTAGGTCATTAGGTTTTCAAGGTCACCAACACTTTCATTTCATTCATAAAATTCCAACATAGGATGAAGTTGTGATAAGAAACTCTTTTCAATAAATTTTGATGTAATTTCATAAGTACTTCATAGCTACAATTTCAAGGTTCCAGAAAGGAAGGTTCACTGTGCAAAGAAGATACAAAAAAATCAAGGTTACAAGTGTCCAAGGTTGCCAAGCTTAAAAATAATGAAAGTCATGTTTGAGAGAGACATGTAGGGCTCATTATCACTCAAATAAATGTTATGCTATGTTTATAAAATCCCAAAAGACTCATACAGATTTCATTTGCATTCCTATCTCATTTTGTTATCGATCTCATTCCTCCTTAGGTGAGAAAACACAAGTTTTTTAGCTTAAACTAGCAAAATTTTCTTGGGGTTGCGCATAGCAACACTGCGTTGCGTTTATGGAAGACAAGTTGTGCATAGAAGCAATGCGCTGCGCAACAGTGAATTGCGGTGCACACAGGACAAAGTCTCCTGAAACTCATAAAAAATCACTCAAATTAAGATTTCAAGTCTGCATTCCAATTTCTTCATGCTCTGAGCCTCATAAGAAGTAAGTACACTCATTTCACTCCCTCTTTTCCATTGGCAAAACAAATAAATTGATGGTGAGTTTAGTCCTCTAGGGTTTGTATGAGTTTCATGTTTTAAAGCTTGCAAATGATTGGAGCTTTGAAACCCTAAAATAACTATCCCTATGCCTTTGTTTGCATGCAACTCATCATCCCATCCACCAACAAACCATTTCCCTTCAGTTCACTTCACCTCCCTACAAACCCTAGCCCTAATCTATCAAATTGGGCAGTTTCCCTAGCTAGGACCATGTTTAAATTTTCTTGCTCATTTCCCTCCATTTCCCTACTACCATTTCCCTTCCCTAATTCCCTCATTTCACCACCCTAATTCCCTCATTTCACCACTTCACTCATTTCTCATTTTTTTTCTCCATTTAACTGTCATCTAGGGTTTTCAAAATTGAAGGGTATTCTTCACTATTAGAGAAGAGAAAACATCATAAAGGGGTGAGGATTCTGATGCATGAGCCCACAAATTGAAATGAGATCAACTCTTCACCATTCATAGGACATTGCTTTGAAGATGTCAATTGGCTAGGGTTTTGTCAAAGAGTGGGTGAAGTAGGTTTTCATGAGAAACTCACTGATTTGATTGCCACCAGTCTGAAAGGAGAAAAAGGCACGATTGCATGGATTGATTTCACATTCTCAATTGTTCCCATCTCTCTTACCACAGGGATACCAAATCATAGGGAGTATTGGTTCAAAGGCACGAGCCTGGAACTTGAGCAATACAAACCCTTCTTGAAATCACCCTACAGAGAGGCTCATTCACACATCATTCCATTCAGATACCTGTTGGAAAAGTATGCACCACTAATAAAGGTTGTGATGAAGTTTTTCACTTGTGAGAGGAGATTTTCCAGATTGTATCAATACCACATTAGGTTGCTAATGCACTTCACCACTATGAAACCTCTTAACTTGTGGAACTACTTGTGCAAAAGTCTCATCAAAATGTCTGAAAAGGTGCAAATGAAAAAAAGAGAGCATTACCCTAGACTTTTCCATCACCATTTGATAAAGGTTGTAGTCCTCCATCAGTTGGCAAAGAACATAGCATGGGATACCTTTATTGAAACCACCTTACAGAGGCATGAGACTACTTCACCAAGTCATCCCCAAGAAACATCAACACAACCTATGGAGGTAGGGTCATCAAACAAATCAGAGGAGGTTCCCAAGGCACCTAGACCTGAGGTGACAAAAACATACCAGAGAGGAAAAAGGCTTGTGTTTACTTCTCAAGTTGAGAAAAGGGCCAAGCCTTCTACATCAGCACAACATGGATCACATTTGCTGGATAATGAGAAAATTGAGCATGATTTTGACCTAGTTGAATTGGAGGCAGAAGATGAGAATTCAACCTTGCAACAAGCTATCAAGGAGAAGGGTTCCTAGATCAGGGAGCTCCTGGACAATTTGGCAAGGCCAGATTTATCATTTCTTTCCTTGAGCAAGAAAACAATCAACTCAAGGCCAAACAACTAACGATGGAAAAAGAGCAATCCAAGATGTTGAAGCAAGAGGTCAAAAGTAAAGTAGTGTTATAGCATGATGAACAAGAAAATCAAGTTGGAAAGAAGAGGCTTAGGACAATGGGTCTTAAAAGCGCATTGCAGAAGGAAAGAGACCAAAACCTATTAGATGAGGATTTGCATATTGAAGACATAATTGCTATGTAAATCAACGAAGGCAGATAATATTGGCTAAGCAAAGTCAATGACCATCTAGAGAAGCTTATTGATAAGGCTTGCAGGGATAACCAGCTGTTGAGGCACATGGCCCACCATTACCAAACCAGGAACAAGATTTGCAATATCAAGGTCAAACAAATGAAAAACACGCTGAAGGAAACCCTAAAAGGTAAAAATGAGAAAGAAAAATTGGATATGCTTTCTGAGGCATCCCTGATAGCATAGTACACCCCATTTGGCACTTTTGGACCAATTTTGGGAGTTTTTTAGAATTTTGGTTTTTGGTGAAATTTGGTGCAAATTTAGGAAAAATACATTAGTCACAGAAACACAACGCCTTGGCGCTGCGTTTTTTCCTCAGAGCTCCAAATGACAAGTGGCTTGCATTTATAGAAAATTGATGGCCTCCTCTCAAAATGTATCTCCTCAGATTTTTCAGACAAAGCTCAGATTTTGAGAAAAATGAGAAAAAGGGGTCAAAAATAAACATTATGCCCCTCTTTTTGACATGCATTGTGCTTCTGGAGACACCTTGGGAGAATGATTTTTTGAAGGCCTTCCCATGGGTAATTTGAAAAAATTAAAGATGTTATGGAAACTAGATAGACAATGCTAGTTTAGAATTCTTTCAAATTTTAATTTTGACTTCAGGAAGGCCCTCAAAGTGGCCTCAAACTTGGCGCTGCGCTTCTGCAATTTTCTGAGATTTTAATTAAAAATTTCACTGTGTAATTCTTCAGATTTTCTAGTTTGACTTGGGTAAAGGTAACTTGATGATATAAATTCAGTATTTCGAAGTCTTGATGACAGAATCATGAACAAATTAGAATGATAGTTTGTTTTTATGGTTAATTAGGCCTCATAAATGAAGAAAAACGCAAATCAAAGTGTAAGAGAAGAGTTTGTTTTTGACCTTCTCACTCTCCCTTGTTGTTGAGATATTCTTGGAAATTGTTCCACCACTCATGGATTTGACCCTTGAAGGTTGGGAAACTATTTATCTCAGTCTATATGTATCATTTTCTCAGTCAGAGAGAAGGGTTGGACATTTGAGGAGAGAATTTGTGTCTGGTGCTTTCACTAAGCTAATTAAATGAGCAGTTGCAACTATTTTTCAGGAATTCTTGTGCGGTGAGTTTGTGATGTTCTTTTCTTTCTATGTCAATTTCTTATGAATGAATCCATCTTTCTTAACATGTTTTTCTTTCCTCAGTGATATTCCTTACAATTATATAGGTAAAATTCTTTATATAAAGCTCTGTTTATGTGGAAAATAATTTCTATGTATTTCTTCTTCTAGATTATTGAATTCATGGCACACATGCTCTTTATGACCTTCTAAGCTTCTCAGATCCTACACTATATTTACCAAACTCTCATATCCATCACAAGACATTGTTATCTTGCTCCTCCTTATGCCTGCAACTACAACCCTTGAGGCCTTGGCCTAGCTGCTTTTGCTCATCCCTGATCTAGCAATCCAAAAACCCTAAATTTCCAAAAAACTTATCAAAAACTATTATATCTAGCCTAAAATCCATCTTTCTTCAGTCATTGACTGTGAAATTATTAGAGAGATCCCTCTTTGGTTTAGCAAGGCTAGCTGCCGAATTGCAAGTGGTTTGAGGTTACGTTTTTTGATCTCCTCCTCAGCTTGAGACATTGTAGAGGATAACATTTTTGGCGTCGTTTCCAGGGAAACCACTAATATATAATTCTTGGTATTCATTCTATTAGAGCTTTCAAGACTGGTTCTTTCAAGTTTGAGGTTTAAAAATTTAGGCTCCTAAAAGACAGACAAGGTCAAATCTAGACCCAAATCCACCTTCTATTGTTGATGACCCATAAAAACTACTTAGGAAACTCAAGTCACCTATTTCTGAAAGTACAACTCGAAAATTAGAAAGAACTACTTATTTGCTCGAAAATTTATTCATTGTTGAGCATCTTTCTTTTGGTATTCAATTTGAGCTATCTCTTTTGAGATCAAAATCTGAGTCTTGCCTTTCTAAAGTGGTACTTGATCCTTTTCAATTTGATTCTCACCTCCTATCTTCGAAATTCCTCTTTTATAATTCTGATCATGAAATGTGGTTAAACTTTGATAAACTCCAGAGTCTAGCTGACCAAGTTCAAATCACCACCGAAAAAGATTACATCCAATATCAGCTTGAAAACCTAGCTACTGCTTCATCCATTTCTGCACCTCCAAATACATCAGTCACTTCATCTCTTTTAACATCACCTCCATTAGTGTCATCATCTTTATCTACACAACCTGTTGTAGTACCTCTACTACATCTTCCAACAGTCATGGCATGGTTTGCCCCTCTAATCTTACCTGCTTAACTTGCTGCTCTACCTCAAAAGTATGGCCAAATACTCCCTTCGTTTGATGGAAGTTTAGAAATCACATTCCAACAACATGTTGATAAATTGGTAGATTTTATCGATCTTAAAGAGATTGATGAAGAAGATGCTAAGATGAGAATCATAGCTCAGAGTTTTTCCAGAGATGTCAAGAAATGGTTTTGTAATTTGGCTGCTAATTCAATCAATAGCTCTCAATAGTTGATAGCATTGTTCTTAGCATGATGGCAAGAAAAGAAAAATCCACTACAGATTTTGGTTGAGTACAATTCCATGAAAAGAAACCCAAATGAGACGGTGCAAGAATTCATAATAAGGTTCAATATGGTGTATAATTCCATTCCTGACGATATGAAACCTCCCCCTGGTTTAACACTTCTCCACTATCCTGATGCCTTCAACGCAGACATGGCATATCAGCTTAGGGAGAGAGACCCTGCAACTATAGAAGAAATGCAACGAAATGCAATAAGTGTCAAAGCTAATCTACTCATCAAGAAATCTAAAACAAAACTTGAGAAACCTGAGAAGAAAGTGGTCTTTAAAGAAGAGTCCTCTTCATCTTTATATGTAAGACTTGACACTCTGATTATAAATATGGAAAGAATTATGGCCAGAATGTATATAGCAGATCGACAAGCAGAGCCTTTAGTAAGGAATCCAAATTATCGAGGACAACAACAACAACAATTTAGAAATAAGCAGAAAGAGTAGTGAAACTAGGATCACCAGGGACAAATAAGAACTCCATTTCAGCAAAATTACAACGAAGGGTAGGAAGAAGATGAAGAGGAAATTATTGAAGCAAATCATTTCTTTGAGGAATATGAACTACCTACTTTTCTGACTAAGGAAGATCAGTTTTCTCAAGAGTCTTTTATACCAAGCGATCAACAGCTTGTACTTGCAAGTGATGATCTATGGGCAGTGCAAACCGAAGAATACCAAAGAGGATATCAGAATGCTCTAAGCCATTTGTAGAAGTGGTACAATTTAAGAAACATAAATGTACCTGTCACATTGAATCTGAAAAGGAAGAATGCACAAAAAGATACACAAGGCAAAGAAACAACCCCTGCAGATCAAAATAAAGAGAAGGAGATTATCATATTGAGTCGGGATAAAACCAATGAAGCCTCTACCATCAATGTGAGGAAATATAAGGAGGTTCAAATCCAAAGTCATAAGAAGGAGTCTCAAGCTAAAGGGCAAATTGAAAAGAAGGACATCACTGCAAAAGAGGTAAATAAGCAGTCTAATCTATTTAGTTTAAAGAATGAAATTTCTTGAATTAGTAAATAATGATAAGTACAAGTTTCAGATTGCTAAAATGTTGAAGGTAGACTAGATGTTAGACATAGTTAATGTTGTCGATGACGAGCCTGCAATTCTGTTTGGTCCAGCCTTGGAGGGAAGCCTTGAAGATAGTGAAATCCCACCTTTCTATCTTAGTCTGAAACTTCATGATTTTATCCTCCATAATGCCATGCTAGATTCTGATGCCTCGCATAACCTTATGCCAAAAGTTATTATGGACAAACTATGATTGAGTATCACCTGACCTTATCATGACCTCTATTCATTTGATTCGGGAAGAGTGAAATGTCTTGGCCTTATCAAAGACTTAGTAGTGTCCTTGGACCAAATTCCGGCCAAGAATGTGTTGAGGGACGTAATGGTCGTTGATATTCCTCCTCGGTTTGGTATGTTTCTCTCACGGTCTTGGGGGACAAAGCTAAAAGGAACATTGCTGCTTGATTTTTCATATGCTACTATACCATATTTGGGCAACTTAGAAAACTCTATCGGGAGAAGAAGATAAAATTCATGATTAGTAGCAAAGAAAAACCAATTAATCACCCCATCCATGCTGTACATACCGATTTAGACTCTTTCATTTTGTATAGTGATGTGAATCCAGTAGATGATGATAGTCAACTTGTAGAACTTTAAGAAGTTTCGGATGTTATAAGTAGTGTACAAGAAATTTTGATTGCTGAAGAAAAGGAAAAGAATGAAGAGTGTTTGCAGCCAAAATATTCTCTTGAAAATATTGCTGAGTTAGTGCAGAAAACACAGATTATTGAGACAGTGAGTCATCCTCCAAAAAATGAAACAGTTTAGCCTTTTGAAGTTCTGTTTCCGAATGAAGAAGATGGTCTTTGGACCATGGAGTTTGATGGTGCATTGGGGAAAGAAGGAGCCGGGATTGGCATGTGGATTCATGGTCCATTGTATCATTCATGTAAAATTCCACGCAATGTAAGAATGAGTTCTTATAAATTGGCCTTTCATTTCTCAAATAATGAAGCGGAGTACAAAGCACTAATTGATGGCCTTAAAATTTTGAAAAAGTTGGGAGCAAAGAAAATTTCATTTTATGGTGACTCCGAGTTGGTAATTAAACAAGTGAAAGGGGAATACCAGGACAAGCATCCAAGAATGAGAGATTGTCGCAATGTTGTCCTTGACATTCTTAAAACTTTTTTAGAATATACTCTATCTTTGATTCCTAGATCTCATAATATTATGTCTGATTCTCTTGCTACTGCAGATAGTATGGCGAAGATTCCCATTCACCCCAATAATAAGTATTCAATTCATGTTAAACATAGCCCAGCTATCCCTGAAAATTTGAGATATTGGCAAGTGTTTTGGGATGACAAACAGATCAATAATTTTTTGCAGATGGAAGATGAATTCCCGAATTCACATATTGATGATGCATCTGATGAGAATGATCTAGAAATTGAAGCACCCAAGATTGAAATATTGCAGTTGAAAGACAATAACATTCCAAGAGGTCTCGTACCTTTGGAAGAGTTATTTGATCGTGATGATGTAGCTAAAAAACCCACCATGGTTCCCACGAAGAAAGGACTTGTTGAAGATGTGAAGATTGGTACAACAGACAAGCATAAGATGGTCAAATTGTCAAAGTCTCTGTCTCCTTAGATGAAAAGTAAGTACATTGATTTGATGGCAGAATTTTCTGATGTATTTGTTACACAGTAATTTGTCACCGTCCCTGCTAACCCTCTCTCGCATCTTGGAGGACTCATTCCGGGACCTATGAGAAGTGACATGACCTGCAAACACTTGCATTGCATTCCCCTGAACATGAGCTTCATTTGCCCTGAAGACATCTCCTGCTAAAAACCCCTAAAAATAGCCCTTTTTCTATTGGCGCGGTCCGATAGTGTAGCCCTCGCGCCAACGGGGGAAATCCTCCAAAGAGGGCGCGCCAGTTGGCGCTTTGTCATAGAGTCGCACCCGCGCCAACTATAATCAGTGGTGTTTTTTAACAAACAAACGGCGGAAGTTTCATCCTAACAAATTCCTGGACTAAATCTATCTTGAGTTGGGTGGTTTGGCTACGAATTTCCATAAAGAGGAAGTGGTTTGCCACCTCTCATGGAAGCTTCCTTGATGATATGGCCAATCCCATGATTATTGTGGATGATCCCACCTCCCCTTCCTCCATCTATAAAAGCTTGTCCATTTTCCTTGGCAAGCTGGTTCCAGAGATTGAGAATTGTCAAGTTTCCAAGAGCTTCATGCTGTAAGAGCCTTCTTAACTCCCATAAGGCCAAATCCAAGTAAGGAGATTCTTGTCCAATAACCAAAGAGAGAGAGGCTTGTTCCTATTCCCAACAAGCTTTGCAAGACATATGCTGTTGACTACCCAGCCAAAGGAGAATCTAGCATCAAAACCTTGGTTGTATTCTTCTTTGATGAATTATTAATAAACGATTATTGGTTATGGTTCCACTCTTATTGTTATTTGTGATGATGATGATTTATATCCTTTCTTACTGATATATAGTTGCATATGCTGGATTTTATGTTTGTGTTTGTGTCGTTTCTGTATGTGCAGGTGTCCATTCACGGAGATCGTGGGGATTGTGATTTGTCGGAGCAAAGGAACGGGAGCACCACCTCTTCTACAAGCACTAGCGTTGGAATCTAGGTAGGCCTTCATCACTGGTTTGTTAATTTGTGATTAGGAACTTGTGCTGTAGCGTTGTATGATTGTTGCTAGACCCAGTCTGGGCTAGTAGGGATTGCCTTTGTCCATAGAGGGGATTTACCTCCTCAACAATTTGGCGACTCCGCTGGGGAGCTTGTCTTGCCTTTTTGGTTGTTTCTTGATTTTTACCTGCTTGGTCAGCCTTCTGGGTTGAGTCCTTTTGATGTTTCTTGCTTCTTGGTTTACCTGGTTATCGTTGGTTTAGTCTTGGATTACTTCTTTTTTATTTTTGCATAGCAAACTTGACTGGCGCGCTTTTATAGTGTAACAGTCGCGCCAATTGGCGCTAGTTGCTAATATACAACCCGTGCCAATCCTTAAAAGGTGCTAGTTGCAGCCTGGCAATCACGCCAGACCTGGGAACTTTTAAAGTTTGTTTGGTTTTAAGCCTTCTGAGCTTGGTATTTGTTTTGGATACATTTTCTCGACTGCTTGTGTGTGTTGGAGTCTTGTTTGACTAGTTTCAACCTTTACCCTTTGGTTGTTTGCCATTTTCTATCGATTTCACGTTTTTAGCCCTAGGGCATCTAGTGGCTTTGTGTGTCGAGCCTTCCTTAGGAGTTTTTGGTCTTTTATTGGTCCGGTCAACTTTCTGATTGCTCCCTTGCACTTGTTTAGTGGTTGTTAATCATTTCATTACGCTGCTTGAGTGACCTACCTCTTTTTCACTTGAATTCCGCTTTGTTTTGCTTTGGGCCTAGATTACACGGCTCATTTGTGTCTTTCGGACTTTTCTCATTTTGAATGAGTGCTTTGTGATTTAGGGATCTGATTGTGCTTGCATTGAGTGGAATTTGATTGTATTTACTCTTTTTATTATCATCTATCAAAGTTTGTTTAATGCATCTTACCATCACCATTTAAAAAGAAAAACAAATCTCTTTTGCTTTTGATTAGTTAATGTGAATCAAAGCTTTTCATTGTTATTAGTGATTAGTGACTTTGAAGAAAAGTTTTTTAATTTCCATTAGCTGCATTAGAGATATTGTTGGTTGTTCTATGATCATTTTGTTTGTGTGAAAGCTCTCAACTCTCTCATAGTTAGCATTCATCGAATGGAATGATATATTGTGGCATATAGCTTGCATTTAGGAAATTTTGAGATATTACATACGGTAAGGCCTCAAAGCTGAAACATAATCCAAGATCAACTTTAAAATGAACTGAATGAATCTAACAACGCATTGGAACATAACGCACACTGTTTAGAGGTCTAGGCTAGAGACGTGCTCCGACGTCGTTAAACCTAGTCACTTTTGTTTCCACTCAAGGTTGGGTGATTCCTCCTTCTGTGACTCAATAGTGGTCTAGTACGGAATTGTGCTCCCACGTACCGTCCAGTATATGGGGAGACCCCACTAGGTTATCATCCTTTATCCACAGGAAGCCATGTCTGTCGCCTTACGATCCGTAACGCATCGAACACAACATTCGGGAAGATTGACTGCCGTACGGAAAGTCCTTGGTTTTCATACGATTACCAAGGTGTATATGCAGTTTTACGGATTGTCTGGTAAACCTTTTGCCTAGCTCTCTAGAGTAGTCACTTTTGATCCTTTTCAGACTCCTTAAAAGAAAAGGCTCGTCTGAGCACTTGTCACTTCAGGCTCATTAAACATTCGAAGGCGACTAGAGTCATCTTTTGGTCCTTTTCTCGACTCTCTAAAGATGAAAAGGTCAAGTAATGTCCTTGTGTCTAAAAATTAAATTACCCGCAATCACACACCCTATTAGATTTTGTTTGTTGGCCGTTTGATTGTGTGTCTTGAATCTTTTTCAGCCCCATGTGCGATTTTCAATTTTTGATGGCAACTTTTACAGAGTTCACCAACCCAGGAATCCCCTCTGAAGGGAATCCTGGTCATTTTCCTCCTTTTGGGAATGTTGGTGCTCCTTACATGGCAACGTTGTCCCTTCCTGGGTTAATTGTTGGGTTGCCTGTTTGGTTGTTCTCAACCTCTGTGGTCTCTAATGTCTCGACTACTTGTCAATCCATTCCTCCACCAGAACAACATCATGTTGATTCCAAGGTGGACCTCTCCCCTTCTTCGCCTGTTTCTACGTCCTCATCTTCTACTTCGCCTGGTGAAAGTCTGGATTCAAGTAACCCGGTGGCTAAGAAGAAGAAGAAGAAGATGAAGAAGAAGAAGTCTCATAAACGAGAGGTTAAAAGTGCAGCTATTGTTCCAAGTATAGCTCAGGTCGGAACTCCTTCTGCTCCTCCGCGAAAGGTTAAGTTTCCTTGTAAATTGTGCAAGGATGACCATCTTCTTCGTGATTGTCCAAGCATTCCTAGGATCTTAGAAGTATGGTCTCACGATCCAGCCTGCCCCTCATCATCTTCTGAAGCTCATGGCAATGCTACCCTATCAACTAGCAATGGTAAGAAGAACGGGAAGATTCACTTCCCCTGTAGGCTATGTGAAGGCAACCATCTCCTTCACCTTTGTTCGCTCATGGATAAAGCTTTTGCTATTTTGGAAGGTCTTACAGCTTCTTCACCCCAACTTCCCATTTGTTATCAGAGGCTCTCTTCAGATCCTCTCCCTGTCAACGAAGAGATTGATTTAGATCCTTCTCTTGTCCATCCTTCTCTTTCTGAACCTGGCTGTGCTAAGCCTGTTCCAGACCAACCATTGGTCAAAAAGAGTGTCAACTCAGGTTCACCACCCGTCGATCACTCTGTTTTGGAAGAGCGTCATGCTCATGTTCTTCTCGTCTCATCAAATTCTCCTGAGTGCAAAAACGAATCTCCTATCCCAGCTGATCCCGAGAGTCCTTCTTCGGAGCAGGGGGGTAATCATATGATTCCCCTACCAAGTAGTTCAGTCGTTTCCTTTGACTGAAGTCATTTAACCACCTTCCGCCTTCCATCCCATCTGCCTTTCCAGATTACAGTACATGCCTATGATAAGGCAGTACCTGGCACTATCTTGGATGAGGGTGCATCTGTCAGTCTTATGCATTCCACTACTTGGCAAGCTTTGGGCTCCCCACAGCTTGTGCCGGTCACACAGAATCTGTTAGCATTTGATGGAGGAACCAATCAACCATTAGGGATCCTTCTGAAGTTCCCTATTACTTTGGGAGGCAAAACCGTCTATATAGACATACTGGTTACCCAAGGTGCTTTAGATTTCAGTCTTCTCTTTGGCCGTGACTATGTTTATGCCATGAGGGCCCTTGTCTCTTTACTTTTCTGTGTGGTTTTCTTTCCACACGATGGAAGAATCGTGACTATAGATCAATTATCATTCTTTAGTCGCCCGGTGCCTCCTGCGCAGTTATCATCCCCTCCTGGTTTTTATCCACCGGTTGTATCTACCCCACCGTAGGTCAACTACGTGGCTACTTATCCCATGCCTGTATCCAGTGATGCTGCCATCGTGCATAGTGTCCTGGGGGCATTGGGTCCCGACTTCCAAGATGTTTTCCTTCCACCAGGAGTGGCACTCTTGGAAGCAACGACTTCCTGTTCATTATGATGAAGTTCGTTTGGAGCATAGTTCGCTTTCCTATGAAGTTTTTATCCGCTAAATTCTGTTAGATGAGCCTTGGTTGTTTTCATCCCATCGCCACCATATCTTTGGCCGATCATATGCTTTCACTTGCTTGTTTTCCTTTCCCGAGGGACCACAGTTAAGAGTGGTTTTGTTAGCCAACCTCTTGACCATTACATGTTTTGAGCAGTTCCACCATTGCCGGAACCAGTTGCTACCCTTTATACCACTCATTCCTCTAGGATGAGTCACCTTTAAGCTCTTTTTTGACTCGTAAAATATGAAAAGATTGCCGAGTATTTTTTCCCTTTTTGACTCGTTAAAGAGAATAAAAATGGAGGTCTCCTTTCAGCTCTTTTCTGACCGTCTAAATATGAAAAGATTGTCGAGTTATTCCTCTTGACTCATTAAATGTAAATAAGAGGTGGTCGCCTTTAAACTCTTTTCCGACCGTGTAAAGACGAAAAGATCGTCGGGCTCTTGTTGTTTCAGGCTCGTTAACGGTTACGAAACGACGTGATTTCGGTCGCTTTTTTACTTTTTTCAGGTCGAAGTCACTAATCATGAAAAGTAATCCTCGATCGTAATGGTCGGGCGGTTCTTTTGAGCATCGTTTTATACTTTTTAAGGCTCGAGAGACACAAATTTACGAAAAAGGACCCCCTTGGAGTTTTCTTTTCTGTTGTCTTTTCAAACTCTCTAAACATGAAAAGACATCGAGTTCTTCCTTTGTCAGACTCGTTAAAACTTGATGACATTGGATTTCGTCGAAATGACGTTTTACAAGCGTATGCTATCCCCGTCAAGCTTGTTAATAAAAATAATTGGGGTACTCGCTAGAAATGGTGGGGAAAATGGGACCAGAATCATTGTCGTGTCGGCAGTATGTCGCTCTTGAACATGGCACTTATCTGGGTGGGGACATCTCATCTTGTTTTTCACTTGCCTCCGTGGGTTTGGGTGATCCTGTTTGACCTCTCATCTACTCTTTGCCTTGTCACCATGAACTCTGATCGATTGATGTAAAATACTGCCGAGTCCACTATCGTGCCACCGATATGTTCAAGAAAAGTTGACCTCTGCGAAATATCAACCTCCCTTTGATAGCTCATATAATCTTGATTCACAAAAACATTATCTTCCTCCGTCTCGCGTCGATGATGTGGGAAACACTATGGCCCACCTTCGATCAAGGTCACTTCCTGTCGACTTCAGCTCATTATCTAGGAAGCTGATCTAGAGACTCCCTTCTGGTGCCTTGGAGCCTGCATGCCTCAATGGCAGGTTCTTCGCATTGGACATGAGGTTTTCATTATTGACCTCCGATCGGATGATTCTACGGGTGTTCGACGCCGACTCACTGATTCGCACGCCGTAGATTGTACCTGTAGTAACTTGAGGGCGATTGTCATTATTGGTGGTACCTCTCGCGTC
>APFE031436260.1:64757-79774 GCA_000404065.3 Pinus taeda
ATATGTCGAAATGTTTGCACAACGTGCATCACATAGGTCAAAAAATAATACATGTTCGTCTTATATATCCGGAGATGACATGTCTCTCAAAAAATATGCACGGAAATAAACCCTAGATGTCTAATCCCTGTGGTGCTCATGATAGCACGTCATCGCACGCACTAGTCGTCTCAAGAGACGGTGGATGCGACTGGGCACTCCCACTGTATGTCTCTAGTACGTTAGTGGGACATCCACCAATCAGGTGTAATCTGGAATCCCCTGAGCAATTCCCTCGAGGTTCTGGATCAGTTCCTCTCCCTCGGCATCCTGTTCTTGAGGGTCAACTGCAGGCTAGTTTCTCCGCGCAATAGGAGACATGCCAGCTGGTCGCTCTGGGCCAACATCTGCATACACATATAACTATTGTTAGAAACAAACATGTATTAACAAAAAAAATCATAAAACATAAAATCAAGAAGAGGTCATACCAAGCTCCTCATCCCACTCATCTCCCTCTGGCAGTGGGAGATCTAGGTCACCTGTGAAGTCAGTCCTTGCATATGGCCAATCCTCGACCACGATCAACTGACGATGGAGCCACCCAAAAAACTCTGGCCTCCAGGACATTTGTTGGCCTCCTCCCCCTCTAGGCATCAATGCTGCCCAACGAGCCATTCTCGGCTCTCATGGCACCATATTAGCTACGATGGCCCCTTGGCCCTGAAGGATTGGTAATCGTTCCAGAATGAACGTTACCAGAATAGAACCATAGCCAAACTACTTCTATTTTCCTCGCTTACATTTTGTAAGCTGTCTCTTCATGTTTGTAGTCACTGCTGTGGCCCAATAAAAAATAGTGGGATTCAGACACTCTGTGGCCAATATGAGTTGGTTTTTTGTTGCCTCATGGGGTGCCTATGCCCCCACAGCCCGTGTGATGGTAAATAACACCACCTTGAGTGTTAGATCCCGAATGGTGGCAATATCCACCTTTGCACTCCTGGATCCGAATTGTGCCGCTGGGCACACCCGTTCCATCACCTCGCCCATCTTCTCGCCAGATGGTCTGCTCCCTGTCAATATGGGCACCAGACCTCTGCGTGACAATCCCGTGATGAAATAGATGTCAGAAACATCCAGTTCCAATACTTGGTCTCGCAATCAGAACACTTGCTCGTTTTCGTCCCAAAGATTGATCAAGTACTGTAAGAGCTCAGGTTGAGCTCGTAAGTAAGGCGTCAGGTTGAGCTCGTAAGTAAGGCGTCAGGAATAATTTTTTCAACCCGCAATTCTTGAGGGCATCCATGCAAGCTTCGTCTTCCATGGCCAATTCGTCCACACTTTCGTGCTCCCTCTCTTTCCATTGGACCACCATTTTGCTCGGTTGCCTGCATCCACATGATCAAAAAACCTTGATTAGATCTCTGGTAGGCTAGGAAATGCTTTTAAATCATTTAAAAATTTGAAATTCAAGAGAAAAATGCGCTTCAGCCGTTGGCGCGGGCCTTTGGAGTATAAAGGCCCATTGGCGTGGGTCCGTGCCCGATACCCATGCCAATGGGCGCGACCCTAATTTTTCAAAGTCCTCCCACAGAGATCGAATGAGGACAAGAAAGCCATTAAACAAATGGACTCAAATGGAGTAAGAGGAAGCGCCTCTTACTTAGAACTGACGGAGCTCTAAATGGTCGCACAGATCTGTGACAATCGCCATCTTAAGTTCGCCACCAAATGGACCACTGCTGCTCTTCAATGAGGTAAAAAGTAAAAAGTAATTTTGTTTTTACCATTTTGACATATTTATAGCTTTTTCAACTCAAAATAGGTTTTAAAAGTCATTTTTTATGAATATTTTAATATATTTTTGTCAAAAATGGGTTTTACACTTGCTTTTTGTGCAGCAACATGTTTTTATGTGACTTAGACGGTGAAATGAGTTGTATTTTATACTTTTTCGGACTCGGTAAATTCACGAAAAAGTCATTATGGAGTCATCTTTCAGCTCTTTTCTAACTCTTTAAATGTGAAAAGATTGCTGAGTTGTTCCTCTTGACTTGTTAAACGTAAATAAGAGGCGGTCGTCTTTAAAACTCTTTTTCGACCATGTAGAGACGAAAAGATCGTCGGGCCCTTGTCATTTCAGGCTCGTTAACGGTTATGAAACGACATGATTTTGGTCGCTTTTTTACTTTTTCAGGCCAAAGTCACTGATCATGAAAAGTACTCCTCGATCATAATGGTCGGGTGGTTCTTTTGAGCATTGTTTTATACTTTTTCGGGCTCGAGAGACACAACTTTACGAAAAAGGACACCCCTGGAGTTTACTTTTCTGCCGTCTTTTCAAACTCTCTAAACATGAAAAGACGCCGAGTTTTTCCTCTGTCAGACTCGTTAAAACTTGATGACATTGGATTCCGTCGAAATGACGCTTTACAAGCATATGCTATCCAGTCAAGCTTGTTAATAAAAATAACTGGGGTACTCACCATAAATGGTGGGGAAAATAGAACCACAATCATTGTTGTGTCGGCATTATGTCGCTCTTGAACGTGGCACTTGTCTGCATTCGTGTCTGGGTGGGGGCATCTCATCTCGTTTTTCACTTGCCTCCGTGGGTTTGGGTGATCCTTTTTGACCTCTCATCTGCTCTTTGCCTTGTCACCATGACCTTTGATCGATTGATGTCAAATACTGCCAAGTCCACTGTCGTGCCGCCGATATGTTCAAGAGAAGTTGACCTCTGCAAAATATCAACCTCCCTCTTATAACTCATATAATCCTGATTCACAAAAACATTATCCTCCTCTGTCTCGCGTCGATGATGTGGGAAACACTATGGCCCACCCTCGATCAAGGTCACTTCCTGTCGACTTCAGCGCATTATCCAGGAAGTTGATCTAGAGACTCCCTTCTGGTTCCTTAGAGCCTGCACACCTCAACGGCAGGTTCTTCGCATTCGACGTGAGGTTTTCGTCATTGGCCTCCGATCGAATGATTTTACAGGTGTTCGACGCCAGCTCACTGATTTGCATGCCGTAGATTGTACCTGTAGTACCTTGAGGGCCATTATCATTATTGGTGGTACCTCTCGCATCTGTTAACAACTTTCATCATTGGCTGGTAATCAGACGATGTTCCTACATGTTCGACTTCAACTCCTATATTTGCATGCTTGAACTTGTACTTTGTTTGGATCAAGATGGAAGCGCAAGATGGGAAAAAGAAAACTTTTACCATTACCCTTGTAGTCTATTTCGGTCACGGCTCCTTTCCAGCAATGGGGTCTTGATTTTATTAGGGTAATCCATCCTTCATCGTCTGCACAACACAAATGGATCCTAACAGCCACAAAATATTTTAAAAAATGGATTGAGGCAATCCCAATCAGGCAAGCTACTGATTCTGTTGTCATTCAGTTTATTGAATCTAATATCTTGTCTAGATTTGGCTGCTCGCAGAAGATAATCACCGATAATGCTGCTACTTTCAAGTCCAAGAATATGGTGGAGTTTTGTGCAAAGTATCATATTGTATTGAGGAATTATACTGCTTATCACCAACAAGGGAATGACCTGGATGAATCTTCCAACAAATCTTTGATCAACATCATCAAGAAAGTTTAAGAAGTCAATAACAAAAACTGGCATAAAAAGCTCATTAATGCTTTATGGGCAGACAAAATCAGTACTAAGAAATCCATAGTTATGTCTCCTTTTCAGTTGGGGTATGGGATTGATACTGTTTTCCTTCATCCCTTGACGTCCCGATCATGAAAATTCAGCAGGAATTGGACAATGAAACAAATGATATGCAACAGAGAATAAGTCAGATGATCCATTTGCAGCAAACTAGGGAGGAAGTTTTTCAAAATACTTCTAAACTTCGGGAAAGAATAAAAAATACTTATGATCGCAAGACAAAAGAAGACAATTTAAACCTAGGTGATGTGGTTCTTCATTGGGATGCGAGAAATGAAGAAAAGGGCAAAGATGGCAAGTTTGAAAATTTATGGAAAGGACCGTACAAAATCTCAGTTTTTAGAGGATAGAATGCTTATCTGTTGGAGGAAATTAATGGGAAAAACTATTCAAGAGGAGTGATGAATGGTAGGCTCCTCAATCACTACTAGTCCTGAAGAAATTTATGCAAAAATTTCATTGCCATTGTATATACTAGTTTACTTTTCATGTCCAAGGGTGAAGTGGCTATCATAGGAGCTTGAAGCCCGAGGAGAAGGCCATAAGGCTTCTTTGATCAGTTGTTGGTTTTATTTTTCTTTTAAGGTCATTTCATTTCAAATAGTCAAACACTTTTTAGATCAAGTTTAGTCTCTTGCATTTTGACTCCATTTCCCAATGAATAAGGCTACCTAGTCTACAATGTTCTTGACACTTCCAAGGAGCTGCCATCACCAGCTGGAACCAATGTTAGTTTCATTCAGTTATGCCTATCACTAGTGACCAAATATGCTTTTACCAAGTTTTGTTAGGGGTCTCAAAGTCAAAATTTTATCATGTCACTGGGTTTTCAGATTAAAATTTAGTCGCTGGCTAGTTTGTTTAGGATTATCTCTATTCTCTCAAGAATTTCACATGCCGGTCACTTACATCACTCAGCTGAGTGTTTCATCATTAAGAGAATATCATCATCATGTCAGTCATGACCATCATGATTTCACTTAGTCTAATGTCTCCATTAGGTCATTAGGTTCTCAAGGTCACCAACACATTTCATTCATAAAAGTCCGACATAGGATGAAGTTGTGATAAGCAACCCTTTTCAATAAATTCTGATGTAATTTCATAAGTACGTCAGAGCTACAGCTTCAAGGTTCCAAAGGAAGGTTCAGTGTTCAAAGAAGATACAAAAGATCCAGTTTACAAGTGTCCAAAGTTGCTAAGTTAAAAAGGAATGAAGGTCATGTTTGAAAGAGACATGTAGGGCCCATTATCACTCAAATGAATGTTATGCTATTTCTATAAAAGCCCAAAAGACTCATACACATTTCATTTGCATTCCTATCTCATTTTGTTATCAAGCTCATTCCTCCTTAGGTGAGAAAACACAGGTTTTTTAAGCTTAAACTGGCAAAATTTGCTTGGTGCTGCACATAGAAACATTGTGTTGCACTTCTGGAGGAGGCGCTGCTCATAGAAGCACTGCATTGCACACTGGTGAACTGTGTTGTGCACATGACAGAGTCTCCCGAAGCTCATACAAAATCAGTCAAATTAAAATTTCAAGTTTGCATTCTAGTTTCTTCATGCTCTAAGCCTCATAAGAAGTAAGTACACTCATTTCACTCCCTCTTTTCCTTTGGCAAAACAAATAAATTGATGGTGAGTTTAGTCCTCTAGGGTTTGTATGAGTTTCATGTTTTAAAGATTGAAAATGATCTGTTGGAGCTTTGAAACCCTAAAATAACTATCCCTATACCTCTGTTTTCATGCAACTCATCATCCCATCCACCAACAAACCATTTCCCTTAAGTTCACTTCACCTCCCTACAAACCATAGCCCTAATATATCAAATTGGGCAGTTTCCCTAGCTAGGATTGTGTTTAAATTTTCTTGCTCATTTCCCTCATTCATTCCCACCATTTAACTTCCTAAATATTTCTAAAACTCATGTCCATCTCCCAAAAATTCCCTACTACCATTTCCCTTCCCTAATTCCCTCATTTCACCACTTCACTCATTTCTCACAGTTTTTTTCCATTTTGCTGTCATATAAGGTTTTCAAAATGGAAGGAGATTCTTCACCATCAGAGAAGAGAAAACATCATAAAGGGGGGAGTATTATGAGGTATGAGCCCACAAATTGCAATGGGATCAACTCTTCACCACTCATAAGAGAATGCTTTGAAGATGTCAATTTCCTAGGGTTTTTTCAAAGAGTGGGTGAAGTAGGTTTTCATGAGCAACTCATTGATTTGATTACCACCAATCTACAAGGAGAAAAATCCACCATTACAGGAATTGATTTCACTGTCTCAGTTGCTGCCATCGCTCTTACCACAAGGATACCAAATCATGGGGAGTATTGGTTCAAAGGCATGAGCCTAGACCTTGAGCAATATAAACCCTTCTTGAAATCACCCTACAGAGAGGCTCATTCACACATAATTCCATTCAGATACTTGTTGGAAAATTATGCACCACTAATGAAGGTTGTGACGAAGCTTTTCACTTGTGAGGGGAGATTTTCCAGATTGTATCAATACCACATTAGGCTGCTAATGCACTTCACAGCTGTGAAACCTCTTAACCTGTGTAACTACTTGTGTAGAAGTCTCATCAAAATGTCTGGAAAAGGTGCAAATGAAAAACAAGGAGCATTACCCTAGCCTTTTCCATCACAGTTTGATAAAGGTTGTAGTCCTCCATCAGTTGTCAGAAAAGAACATAGCATGGGATACCTTTATTGAAACAGCCTTGCAGAGGCATGAGACTACTTCACCAAGAGATCTCCAAGACACATCAGCACAGACTATGGAGGTAGGGTCATCAAACAAATCAGAGGAGGTTCCCAAGGCACCTAGACTTGAGGTGACCAAAACATACCAGAGAGGAAAAAGGCATGTGTTTACTTCTCAAGTTTAGAAAAGGGCCAATCCTTCTACATCAGCACAACAGGGATCACATTTACAGGATGAGGAGCAAATTGAGCATGATCTTGACCTAGTTGACTTGGAGGAAGTAGATGAGAGTTCAACCTTGCAACAAGCTATCAAGGAGAAGGATTCCCAGATCAGGGAGCTCCTGGAAAATTTGGCAAGGGCCATATTTATCATTTCTTTCCTTGAGCAAGAAAACAATCAACTCAAGGCCAAACAATTAATGATGGAAGAAGAGCAACCCAAAATGTTGAAGCAAGAGGTCACAGGTAAAGTAGTTCTAGAGCATGATGAGGAAGAAAAGTAGGTTGGAAAGAAGAGGCCTAGGACAATGGGTCTTAAAAGAGCATTGCAGAAGGAAAGAACGAAAACCTATTAGACGAGGATTTGGATATTGAAGACATAATTGCTATGGAAATCAACGAAGACAAAGAATATTGGCTAGGAAAAGTCAACAGCCATCTAGAGAAGCTTCTTGACAAGGCTAACAGGGATAACCAACTGTTGAGGCACATGGCCCACCACTACCAAACCAGGAACAAGATTTGCAATATCAAGGTCAAACAAATGCAAAACAGGCTGAAGGAAACCATAAAAGGTAAAAATGAGAAAGACAAACTAGAGATGCTTTCTAAGGCATTCCTAATAGCATAGTACACCTCATTTAGCACTTTTGGACCAATTTTGGGAGTTTTTGGACCATTTTTGATTTTTGGTGAAATTTGGTGCAAATTCAGAAAAATACACTAGTCACGAAACATCGTGCCTTAGCTTTGCGCTTTTTCCTCAGAGCTCCAAATCACAAGTGGCTTTAATTTCTATAAAGTTGATGGCCTCATCTCAAAACCCATTTCCTCATATTTTTCAGACAATGCTCAAATTTTGAGAAAAATGAGAAAAAAGGATCAAAAATCAACATTTCGCCCCTCTTTTTGACAAGCGTTGTGCTTCTGGAGACACCTTAGGATAATGAGTTTTTGAAGGCCTTCACATGGGTCATTTTAAAAAATTGAAGATGTTATGGAAAATTAGACATACAAGGCTAGTTTACTGTTCTTTCATATTTCAATTTTTACTTCAGGAAGGCACCTCAAAGTGGCCTCAAACTTGGTGTTACACTTCTACAATTTTTTGAGATTTTAATTAAAAATTTCACTCTATAATTTCTAGATTTTCTAGTTTTACTTGGGTAAAAGTAACTTGATGGTGTAGCTTCAGAAGTTCGAACTCTTGATGATGTAATCATGAATAAATTAGCATGATAGGTTGCTTTTATGGTTAATTAGGCCTCATAAATGAAGAAAAACTCAAAACAAAGCCTAAGAGAAGAGTTTGTTTTTGACCTTCTGACTTTCACTTGTTGGTTGAGATATTCTTGGAAACTTTTCCACCACTCATGGATTTGATCCCTGAAGGTGGGGAAATTGTTTATATTAGTCTATATGTATCATTTTCTCAGTCAGAGTGAAGGGTTGGACATTTTAGGAGATAATTTGTATCTAGTGCTTTCACTCAGCTAATCAAAGCAACAGTTACAACTATTTTTCAGGAATTCATGTGCAATGAGTTTGTGATGTTGTTTTCTTTCTATGTCAGTTTCTTATGAATGAATCCATCTTTCTTAACATGTTTTGATTTCCTCAGTGATTTTCCTTGCAGTTATATAGGTAGAATTCTTTATATTTAAAGCTCTGTTTATGTGGAAAACCATTTCTATGTATTTCTTCTTCTAGATTAATGAATTCATGGCACACATGCTCATTATGACCTTCTAAGTTTCTCAGACCCTACACTACATTGACCAAACTCTCAGATCCACCATAAGGCATTGCTATATTGCTCCTCCTTATTCTTGTAACTGCAACCCTTGAGGCCTTGACCTAGCTACTCTTTCTCATCCCTGATCCAGCAATCCAAAAACCCTAAATTGCCAAAAAGCTCATCAGACACTATTATATCTAGCCTAAAATCCATATTTCTTCCAGTCATTGGCTGTGAAATCCTTAGAGAGATCCATCTCTATTTTAGTAGGGCTAGCTACTGAACTGCAAGTGGTTTGAGGTTACCTTTTTCGATTTTCTCCTCAGCTTGGGACATTGTAGAGGATAATAGAATCTATGGAACAAGGATAGGTCATAAAGCTCTATAATAGGAAAAATAGATAAAAATCACATATGTGGTGGGAGGGGGGGGGGGCGTGGGGGGGGGGGGCCGTGTGGGGGGGTTTGTTTATAAAAAACTAAAAAATAATTACACTAAGCAAAAAATTATGACAATAGCACACAACAATTGGTGTTACAAAAATCACTAGTGACATCAACATATAACACATAGTACTATAGAATTCATTGGTCTTGTGTTTGAAGCAAAATTGCTAGTTTCTCATCTGCCAAAAACTTATAATACTTATGACTACAAAAACTGATCCTGATTTAAACAAGAACACGAAAAATTACAAATATAACCATAAATACTGAGATGTAGCAGAAATAACACTTCATTTCATTAATATCAAATACTGAAGTATGCTTACAAACAGAATGAAAATAAGACTAGCTCAGACAATGGTAGCTTATCTCTGAGAAGAGATGTGGTGGCTACATGCCTCTAAATTGTGTTACAATGAGGCTCAAAGGCCAATTTATTGTTAATAAGCAATGGAAAACCCTAGATATCTAAAAACCTAACCTTGGGAGATGAAGCACAAAACTATGGGCCCCCGTTTGGGTAAATTGGTACATCAACTTCCCGGGGTTGTAACTTTGGTATATGATCTCTGTTTGATGCGCACAATACCTCGTTAGAAATATCTATTCAAGGACTACAACTTTTGAATGGCCAACATCTACCAAAGTCTTTTGTTGTCCCTTGTTTTCCCAAAAAACGTCGTTTAGGGCCTCAAAACGGCTCCAGAAGTTCAAGACCCGAAATAACTACCATAAATAGTAAATTGTGCTACAATTAAGGAAACTGAAAAACTAAAAGAGATAGTTGTGGAGGTCCAAGTGGGATAGGTAGGTGGCCACCAACATCCACCTAGATCATTCCTCTCCCCTCATTAAGCAATGGTCCCCATTGCGTTGAGTGACTCCATGAGATGGGGAAACTTCTACTGAACTTGGTCCCTGGTGAGTTGTTCTACAATCTTTGATGTGTCTAGTAATGGTCGGAAGCATGGTCGAAGGTAGTCCATATCGAACACTGGGTGAAAGCTGATGAATGGGGGAATGTTGCGCTCTAAAGCATTGTCTCCCACAACCTTGGTAATGGTGTAAGGACCATATCGGAGTGGTCTGAGCTTCTGATGGGCTCTCATAAGGCGTTCTTTCTACAAATGCAACCAAAATTTGTCGCACAACCAAAACTTGTGTGGCACCCGATGTTGACCATGTCACTGCTTGTACTTGCCATTTTTCACAATGGAACGATGATATATCAGCTCGTTGGGTAGAGGTGCTCCGGGAGTTAGATTGAACGAATGCTTGACCTAATAGTGCAATGATACCCTTGTGGGTGAGGAGAAGATGTCCCTATATTCTTTCATGACTATATCCACCTGCTTCTGCTGCGTGGAGGAACCCTTCCTGAGGGTCATGGATGTGGCTATGAGATGCCCCTTACTTTGAGAGTGAACCAAAAAGAAAATAAATTTCCTAGTCTGGGAGAGGATCTTCCTTCCTTTCTTAGCAGAGATCAAATAAGTGGCGGTAGGTGGGGCTACCTCCGGTATCCTGTATAATGTATTACCCAAAGAAATAATAACAATGTGAGGCCTTGACTCATACAAAACATGTCTCTTCCACAAGTATGGTTAGCCTAAAAATACATCATAAACATCAAGGGGAGTAACATCACATAATACCTCATATGTGAAGGGCTTGATGTTGTAGGGAAGGCGACGCTACTGGCTGACTCAGAGATCTTGTCCTTGGTGAAGCCACTCGATGTTATATGGCTGTGGGTGTGGTATGGTCAGTAGGCCCAGCGGCTTCACGACCTCTCCTTAAATGAGGTTCTTTTGGATGCCACTGTTGATAATGAATTGTAGCGACGAACCCTTCACCCACATTTGCGAGTGGAAAAGATGCCCCCCGTCTTCTGGATCTTTGGCTCATTCTTTTGGATCTTAGTAGTGGCAACAGTCGCATTGGGCTCTGCATCAATAATCTTCTTCCCTTTTTCATTTCTCTTGTTGGGTCCTGACACAGGGTCCAAACATGCATCGGATTCTGAAGCCTTCAACTCAGCCACTTGTGACTGCTTGGCCCGACACTCACTTGTGTTGTGAGTGGGGCTCTTATGGAAGTCACACCACTTTCCTGTGTCCTTCTTTGACTTCATGGTGGTTTTATTTTCTTGTGGCTTCGACGAGTTGTATTAGGTCACCCTGCCTTGGCTTTGTCCTTTGTTCTTCAGATTCGCAGATCTAAAGTCTCGCTTATTTTGTTTAAACTTCTACTCAATCTTGACAACATATCAGTATGCTGTGCCAAGCGAGGAGATGTCCAAGAACTCCATCTAGTCCTAGATGTACCTATGTAGGAAGTTGTGGTACTTGAGTACCAAATGTTTATGAGAATCCTTGATGCCCAACTTCGTGCGAAGGGTATGAAAAACATTAGTAAACTCTGGCACGTCTTGGTCCCTTCCCTGCCGCAACGCGGTCCACTTTATGTATTTATCCTCATAACTCTCGACAAGGTAATACTGCTCCTTGATGGCATCCCGGAACGAATTCCAAGTGGGTGCGATTGAAAATAGTGAGGTCGTGCTTTCATCCTTCTGCTCACAGTAGGTCTCCCACCAGTCCTTGACGCGAGGGGAAATTTTGAGAAGAGAAAAAGTAATCTTTTCCTGGCTGGAAAAATCATGAACAAAAAAATATCCTTATAGCAGATTTAACCATTTATCTATGACGTCTACATCTATTTGGCCCTCAAATATGGGAATGTCAAAGTTTACTTGTACCTTAAAAGGAATGGAGCCTCTAGAGTGGCTGCTAGATGTGGACGCGCCGTCGGTGGGCAACTGTCGAAGGATCTGGGCAAAGTTATCCATTATCGTGTTCCTTTGTTTCTCAAGGACCTCCTTGAGCAATATTTTGATAGGATCTCCTGCCCCCTGTCTTTATTTTCATCTGCCATGGGAGGTTGTTTGGATTTGCAAGGTTGGTCTTGCAAAGGTTAGGCCAGTTCAAGCCCTAACTCCTTATATCCAACCTCGTTGGGGACATGCAAAGAAAAACAGAGAAATAACAGACTGCTCTGATACCATTGATCTAGATTTAAGTAGGAACACAACAAATTATAGATATAACCATAAATACAGAGATGCAACAAAAATAACACTTTATTTCATTAATATCAAATACTGAAGTATGCTTACAAACATAATGGAAATAAGACTAGCTCGAGCGATGGTAGCTTATCTTTGAGAAGAAATGTGGTGGCTACATGCCTATGAACTATGTTACAATGAGGCTCACAGGCCTATTTATTGTTGAGAAACAACGTAAAACCCTAAACATCCAAAAACCTAACCCTAGGAGATGAAGCACCAAACTATGGGCCCCTGTTTGGGTAAATTGGTACATCGACTTCCCAGGATCGTAACTTTGGCATATGATCTCTGTTTGACGTGCACAATACCTTGTGAGAAAGATCTGTCTGAGGACTACAACTTTCGAATGGCGAACATTTGATTATAATCAATTTTGGCCCTAGTTTTCCCAAAAAACATCGTTTAGGGCCTCAAAACGACTCCGAAAGTTCACGACCCGAAAAAACTGCCAAAAATAGTAAATTGTGCTATAATTAAAGAAACTAAAAAAATGAAAGAGACAACTATGGGGATCCAAGTGGGATAGGAATGTGGCTACCAAGATCCACCTCGATCAAAAACTTCATCCCTACATTTCGTGCCGGAGTAAATTCTAACAAATTGGCAACACAATAAAGAACAAAAAAACTACATGACTAAGTTGGATTACGACTTTGACTTATTTTCACCATTGGTTATGCCACTGAAGTGGATTTTCTTCTTCTTAACAACTATTGTGAAATTTCCTTTGTCTTTGATGAGGTCCCATTATTCTCGCCTTTCCTAATTTGTGTGCATCTGGGATTCTAATTGCTCATGTATATCTTCTTCTTGAACTTGATCTTCCCAACTTACCTTAAGAGGTTATAAATTATATGATTCCATCAAACCCTTTCATGTCATTTCTTGGTGAGATTAAGGGTTTTTATTTGAGAGAATATCCCTTGACTACTTGGCTCCACCGATGTATCCCTAACTTCATCTAAATCTAGTTTTGTCTCTTCTATAGGAGGGCCTAGTTCAAGTGGATCTTCCTTGGAAATTTGGTGATGTTCTTCCTTAGCTTCAACCTACTGGGTTGGATTTCATTGTTACTTCTTAGTTTTCCTTGTCCCGTTCATGTAATTTTCTATAGGTGCCATGTTTCAAAACATGATCTAAAATGAAAAGAAACATGTTCACAATCTAGTTTTTGGGTCTAGGAGTAGTTTTCACCTTGTAAAATTATTTATATTGGAAACTCTTTGTCGAATCTCATCTGAGCACATATGAAAGCATATGCAGTGGTGATCCATCTATTTTTTTTAGGTTGTTGTTTGTTATTATTAATTTTTTTTTTTTTATTTATTTATTTTTTTATTTATTTATTTTTTATTTTATTTCTTTTCAAATATATATATATATATATATATATATATATATTATATATATATAATATATTTTTTTTTTTTTTTTTTTTTTTTTTTTTTTTTTTTATAAATGCATATAATATATCTTCCAAGAGATTTGCCAATGCATTGAAGAGACAAAGAAGCCCAAAAATGCAAAGTTGTATTTAAAAGTCTAACGTACACTAGAGCCAAGGAGAGAGAATCAATTAGAGCAATGAAGGAAGGAGTCCAATGTTTCATACATAAACCAAATTTTCCCCAAAATCAAGGACTAGATATTAAAATCAAATCCTTATCTTTGAAAAATATCAAATTCAACAATGGAGTACCCCTTTTCACAGGGGTAAATAAAGACCGATTCTTTTAACTAGGGCTTCTAGGAAACTGAAATCCATTTATGCAAATCAATTAAATGAGGCCAAAGGCAGTTGAAATGAAAAGTAATCCCATTTGAATAATAAAAGTTTTCTTAAAAAGAAACATATTCCACTATGGGAATAAATCTTGTAGGAGCTTCTTGAATGAGGAGAAGGGGAGAATGAGGAAAATTCTTCACAATATCTCTATCATAAGCTTTACACATATTTCCAAGAGGAGGAAGAGAACCAAATCTACAATCACTAGCCATATTATAAATCAAAGAACAATATCTATGTAAATTTTCTCTTCTAGATTCCCCAAAGCCACTAAACCATGTTTCCAAGTTATAACTGGGCAAATTAAAGGAGGGAGCCGTTGAGGAAATGGAGATAGTCGCCGTTATGCATGGAATAAAACTACTAGGGAAGAAAGAGACATACTAAACCAAAAAATAGAATAAAAAGTAGGGGAAAATGACCTCAAAGAAGAAAGGAAGGAAATATGGAGTTGGATTAGAGAACATGAGGGACTACCTACTAGGCTGGGGAAAAAACCTAGTCATAAAAGAGAAAATCCTACACCAACATTCTTCAACCATGGTTGGGGATTGGGACTTTGGAACTTGAAATGATTAGAAAAATTAAAAATATTCAAGTGGTTATTATTAGAAAATAAGGTTCTTACTTGGGAGAAACTATAAAGAAGAATATTTCAAGGGCTTGTTAGATGTTGTCTCTATAGGAAAGATCTTGAAACTAACGATCATATTATCCTTTCTTGAAATTTTACCTTAGAAGTTTGGAAAGATATTGATTAAATAATAGGAATAATGTCAAATAACCTTTAATAATTTGGATCTCCCATCCACATTAAAATTCAAAGATCTTTCTCTTACAATTGCCTAAGGGATATGGATATCTAGGAATAAATTCCTATTCGAATACACGGACCATATCCCCTTAAAATGTGCTCTAGAAAGTATAAACATTATTTTAACATTCCCTCAACATTCAAAAACTTCCCATCTAGACAAGATACATACATATTTGATAAAAAAAGACATGTTATGGATTTTCCTTGATGGGGCATATCAGGGAGACCACACCCCCCCTGGAAGGGGGTGCCCGAGGCATCATCCACTTATCAAATGAGCACATAATATCTTTTTTAGCTAGCATTCAAAATAAGAATAATAATTTTTGTGAGCTTACGACCCTTGAGCTTACACTTCACTTAGCTTGGGAAAAACCAAACCAAACAGAAAGGAGAAATTAGGACTAAGAAAAGATGCTTAGTCACCTTTTTAACCCTTCTCTCTCTCTCTCTCTCTCTCTCTCTCTCTCTCTCT
>APFE031436260.1:80109-111264 GCA_000404065.3 Pinus taeda
TATATATATTTCGAAGAAAATTCGTAATTTTATTCAACCTAGAAATCAAGGAAAAAAATTACATTTTGCAGATGCGTGAAGGCATTCCTTTAGCTCAACCTTTGGACCAAGGCCCAAAAAAAGAAAAAGAAAAAAGTAAAGGTTACATGAATCCTTCGAAGCAGTGCAAGTCAATAGCTAACACCCAAAGAAAAAACCAAACCAAACAGAAAGGAGAAATTGGGACTAAGAAAAGATGCTTGGTCACCCTTTTTTACCCTTCTTCTTCTCTACTTTTCGCCATCCTTCTTGATCAAGAGTGGGCATTACAATGATTAGTTGGTTGTTTTCTACTTTCCTCGGGTGTTCCTTATCTGAGTCCAAGCTCTCAGAGGAATAAGGACGTTTGAATCCTCAAATTTCATTCTCCTTCTACTTTTCTTGACGAAGATTCCCTTCCACACTTGGATTTTGTGAACTTACTGTCACCACTCCTTCCTAATTGGTTTCCTCGCTTGTTGGAGGAGCTTGTGGGTTTGAGTTTTCCTTAGTTATGTGATCTCTTCCTCTTCTTCATCAGGTTGTTGTGCTGGGAATTGCCATCCCTTATCCTTCTTAGCTGGTTTCTTTTTCTTCCTAGGATCTTTCTTTTCCAAAGGACACGAGTTTTGTAAATGTCTTGTTTGTAGACAAAAATGACACCTGAATGTCGTATTCTTATAATCTAAGAATTGAGTCCAACACTGGTTGTTGTGTGTCAACATAATACGATTAGGAAGATGTAACACCCTCCTCCCACATCTACCCAAGCAACCGGGGTAAACATGCGACAAGAGGCTACTGTGATTGGATTCAACCTCCTATATGACGTTAAGGAAGTGGAATCGATGGAAACATAACAAAAACATTGAACATTAGCCTCAGGACCCTCAGGAATCAATCCAACACTTCAGACGACTTGCCCTTGGGTCCTACGAAAGTTTTGACCAACTTAAGACTTAGTCACTCTCATGGTATAAGCATGATAGTTTCCAGAAAACCAAAGTCGCTCTCATGGTATTGGCATGATAGTGTCTAGAAACCCAGAGTCGCTCTCACAGGCTTGCCTACCAATGTCTAGAGACTCATTTTGCCAGTTTTTGGCAATGTCTCCAAGATTTAAGCCACTTTTTCATGCCCATAGCCCAAGTCATTGCCCATAATGGAATGATAACTTAGGATCAGTAAAGGAAGAAACAATGATGCAAAAGAAATAAGTTAAACAAGACCTTAATCAGACCCCTAGTAGCCATGACAGACATTTCATCAAACATGTCGCAAGCATATAATCTACAGGTCTAACCAACATAATTAAACATAAGGATCTTATACTTATTTGAGAATCACTAAGAACCATTGTTCCCTCTTGTCATTTGTTGCATTACCATCTATTAGACCATAGATACATTATCCATTCATTTACAAGTGAAAACATGTTGAGAGGCATACATAGCTATTGTCATCAAACACACATATAACCAACATAATAACGACATAAATACTCATGAAAGTACAACCATATAGACCACATATAATCCATCAAAATTCTCATAGAAATAACCTTTCATTAATGATGCAAAAATCAAACCCGCGATGGGACTTCCACATTCCACTTGACCATAGAATGGTAGAGCCAAATCTCTTTTCAACCATTCACCCTTGTGCCATATTCCAAGCATGAATGTGGGACTCAAACCAAAAGAACTGGCCATGGCATACCGAGGCTAAACCACCTCACCCTCAGCAATAGAAACCATGCTTTACCGTAATCCATCCTAGATCACTAGGCCTACACAATAAACATACCATAACAGGCTTTACCGAGATCTCCATCGAATCACTAGGTCAAACAATCATGGATGCCATTGGATTCTCCACCTATATCGTGAGGAATGTTCATGTCTCCTAGCCTCTCAAACTTTACCACAATCCAAACTCAGATCACTAGGCCATAAACTAAGACCCACTCTCCAGGCTTTGCCACATATCTCTAACCCAGGATTACTAAGCCCAACATAAAGCAATCCACCTCTTGGCTTTATCGTATATCTTGCCATTCACCGACAAGGATTCCTAGGCCCACCGAGGCAACACAATCCTAGCCTTACCACAACCCACAATCTGGCTTAGGGGTCACTAGGACAGTGGCTTTGTCATGATCCATAGCCAGTTCAGGGACCACTAGGCCATGTGCTCTATCATTTAGAGATCCACCCCACTCAACTTTGAATCCATCCGACAATCCAGTTCAACCAAAACATGAGAACCCCATCACACCATGGCTATCCTAAAATGGCAAGGCTAGGCTGAAAACACTGTTACACCTAGAAAAACCCATGCCATAACAACAAAAGAACCACATGCAATACCATGCATGCCAAATCTAGGAAGGAAAATGCACATGCAAATCGGTACATGTAAATAATCATGTTGTAACTTCTTGATCGTGATATTCCTTGCTTGCTCCTTCCTTCCTCTTGCCTTCTTTGCCTTTCTTGATCCCATGCATAACCAAAGCAAAAGTTTAACATTGACTAAGAGCTTGCCAATTGATACTCATAAGCCTTTTTATGAATGAGGCCTCTATTTTCTTCATTTTCCTCCTCACATGCAACCTGTGACCTTTCACCTCCTTTTTCTCCTAATTTCCATTATTTTCATAAATAAATGTGCCAAAAATGCCATTTTGCTTTTCCAAAGCCTTGGCAATTGCCTTGCCAATTTCCTTAGCCATAAATAACCAAATGAACACCTCCTAGGATGTCCGGCCCAACATTCAACTTGTAGTACGTGTCCCATCACTGTGGCTTTATTATATATATATATATATATATATATATATATATATATATATTATATATATTATATATATATATATATATCTATAATTATATAAACATGGAATTTTCACTAGGGATGTTAGATAACCCTCCCCCTTGGGGAACACCGTCCTCGGTGTTAAAACACACCAAGACCTCAGTAAAACTGCTAAAAAGAAAACATATTGCCCATGGAGCTTTATAACTTAGCTCATTGCAGTATTTACAATGAATGACCTACTCAAAAGCAAAACACCATGACAACATACCGCATACTAGAGCTTTATAACACAACTCATTACAATGTTTACAATAACCACATATACAAATATGTACATTTGCTAAACCAACAACACTAGGATACGATGCTCATATCAATCAACAAAGGAATTTAGAGGATCACACCTCCACCCTCAAAAGTGGTACCAGGATTCACCTCCTTCTCGTGAAGTCCATAATCCACTGTCACAGTCAAAGCTACACCAATGTCTAGTGGTACTATCCTGTACCACTTGTCCTCTCAGTGAACAATTACCGACTCATTGTTCCAGGGCGGACTCCCAATGTGTATATGATTCCATCTGGCAATGCTAATGACCAAAACCAATATATCTGTGACCTTTCCTTCTCTGCTACACAGTCCCTTAGGAAATCTGGTCACCCCTTTTGTGCAGTCACTCACCTTCCAAGTTCCCCGACATCCCCTATTCTGGGTGATCCATCCCTTGGCAAAGGCTTCCTCGCATCAGAAGATCAAACAACCAAGGCATATACCTACCTCAACCATCATGCTGTCATAGCATGCTCATGGAAATCAATGGACAATATTGGGTACAAGTGTCCCACAGTGGCCTTGCTCCTGAAGTACTCTACTAGCATACTGATGCATGTTCCAATTTATTTTGCTGCTGCTGCCAATTCTTGCAGTCAATTTCATCCACTCAACCAGGCATGTTCATGCATTCCTTATTGGTAGCTCGTCAATAAGGTACACTTGCAATCTAGTTTACTTTCTGTGACAACAAGTCAAACTAGCATCTTTGAGCAAATCAACATGTATACAAATATCACATCAGGTTAGCTCATTACACAACCATCATAGATCAAAATCCTAAGTCACATGTAACCATCATAAACCAGAATCATAGACCACATGTAATCATCATAGATCAGAATCATAAATCACATGCATAATAAAAATGAAATGAAATATTGATACTTATCCTTTAATCAATCCTTAGCTTCCACCTTTGTCTTTGTTCTGTATGCACAACGGATTAGTTGCCACACTCGAAAAACACCCAATGCCTTCTCCTCAACCATGTGCACATACATATAGTGTGCATCACACATATACACTCAGTTTACAATAGAACACAAATACATATATAGAGTGCAACACAATGAATGCATATGTCACGATACCATGACTACACAATGCACATACATAGTTCCGCATGCCTGCAACACAACATTTGTGACACGCACACAATACCACATGTACACTAGTACCATATGTATAAAACGTACATAGTACCACCTGTACAAAGCACCACCTGCACAACATGTGCTCAACATCACATGTACATGACACCACCTGCACAACACCACATGTAAACTGTACCACTTGTACAATGTGTACACAATACCACATGTACACAGTACCACATGCATGACATGTACACGGCACCACATGTACACAGCGCCACATGCACGACATGTAAAAAGCACCACCTACACACAACACTACTTGTACCACATGTATACGACACAAGATGCTCACAAAACAACTTGTACAATCATGTGCACAACACCATATGTACAACATGTACAGAATGTCATATCTACATAGCACCATACACAATATTGCATATCCAACATGCACACACAACACCGCATATCCAACATGTACATAGCATCGTCTATGCCCAACACTGCATATGCAACAGTCACACAACACTATATGTACCGCCCTGTACATAACATTGCATAATAACATGTGTCCACAATACATATACACAACACCACATGCACACAACATCACAGATGCAACATATGCAACATATACAACATATGCACAACAATAGTACCTCACATCCGAAAGCAAAATCTCTACCAATAAACCTTGCTTCTAGTGCCTTATCCATGCTTGTCCCAACATGACACGAACCGTATTGCTTCATTTCGCTGATGTATCCCTCTGCGTTACCTATCATGACATAAACATAGGCATAATACAAGAATACATATTAATTCATATCCACATGATACTGACCTCATATATTTTCATGACTACTCTTCCCACTTGATTCCCCATAGCCAGGAACCTCTTCCTGTCATTTGCCTGCATAAGCAATCATTCCTCCACAAGGACGATTCTTAATGACCTTTTCAAACAGTGACATAGATACATGGATACATACATACATATACATAAACATTAGCATAAACAATCATGATCATGTCATACAACGATATGCATACATACACATGCATACATATAAAAATCAACATAAAATAATAATGATCCATGATGACCTTGTCAAACATGACATACATACATACATGTATACACATATAAACATCAACATAATCATGATCATAACATAATTACTAGATATCAGAAGATCTAGGTTAATAGAACTTCCTTATTCATGCAACACATGCGCAACATTAAGAATAGTCATTCCCAACATAGCCAAGGAATATGACGCCTAAGATCCATTTACTTTACCTTTTTGGTTACATTTATCATGACTTTATTGCCACCGTCCATTTACCACAATGGACCTAGCTAGTGCAACCGACTATCATAATCTTACCCTCCGCTGGGCTTACTCATGCAATGAGCATCATCTGTGTCTTACATTACTTTTTGGGTACCACACAACTCTCCCTAATCTCCATTAACTTTCCTCTTTCCCAACCAATCCCAAGGCTCAAAACAATAAGAGGCAAGAACGGAAACAACAACAAGAAGACCATGAAAACCAAAAGCAATACGACACCGCAAAAAATTGGCATAGCTATGCACCAGACACAATCAAAATCACAAATCAAGCACAACAATCACAAAATACCAAAAGAACAAGACTAACAACCAACACTGTGACTCAATCCCCATGGTTCCCATGGAAAGCTCGACTTGAGCCTTCTTCGGGATTTCATGGCAACCTCTCTTGCCATGCAACTCCCTGCATCATACTGCCATCAACACATAACCATCAATGCATAAATAAACATAAAATACACCAGTTCCCTTACCTTGTTGTGCCAAGCACGTTGGTTGCAACCGAACACATCCATGCCATATCTCAAGGGACTCCAATCCCCTCGACAGATCTACCAGTAGCTAGAGACTAGCTAATATACTTGTCAATTACATGTCCATGAATATATCACATATCCACATAATTTTAGACAAATCAAGGTTAAGAAGACTTCCTGTGTGCAAAGCACTCATTCACTTGGAATTAGGGTTTCCAAACGAAGCCAAAGGAATCATTGCCCAATCCCTTTCCTTTACCTTTTTACCCTTCTGCAATCGAGGCTTACTATGTATTGTCACATCACCCAACTGTTAGTTATATAAAAACATCAACTATTACTTTGTCACACTAATACCAAGCATGTCAACTGCTCACACATGTCAACCACATGTTTCAAATATCAAAACACTCATATCTATCAATTTGAAATCAACTTTTACAAACAATCATGTCATAACCCATAGTCAACTCATAATCATTAGACATAACGCTACAACTGTCAGCTACATTCAAGTACATATCAATTGTCTCAACACATACGTGTTATTATAATCATCTTAAAACAAGATCATTGGAATGCATACTCATATTAAGAAATTCATCAGACATTCAACCAACTTGTAAACATACCATGTTAAATAAATCAACTAGACACCAAACACTCAAACACCAAATAGATGTCATAATCAAACAATCAAGCACAAGGTAGATGGCATAAACAAGTTCATACCTTAATGTATCTCAGGGGAGGAAATCTTGTTTGCACAATCAATCTAGTTAGCATGATATAGCTTCATGAGATATTAACTCAAACATAAATAAGATCATGATACCCAAAATAGTCACTAGCTAACATGTTTACATCATAACTCATACACAATTATCATTTATGCATAACAATCACATATGTATGATTGGTCTAGATTAGTACAACACAATGAAACACAATAAGTTGACTCATACATGAAATTCATAACCCTAACCATCTGCATATTCCAATCCAACTCAGTGTGATACATATGACGTCAAGATCTTAATGAAATAACCCTAATCATCAAGTTACTAGCATATAACAACCATAAGCTATATATCATGCTCATAAAAAATAAAAAAATTGAATCGTCAAGCTAACTATCATATAACAACAACAAGTTAACCTATAACATACTCATCAACAACATATAAGATAATCACCAGGTTATCTAATATAAAACAACAATAACAATGCACACAACTTCAGGTTACTATCATTTTTTACTATCCGACACGTGCATATAACTACACTAATCAAACAACATCCATCATGAATGTAACCATAACATCTAAAGACGTGTACATAAACCTAATGCATATAACAATCCTTGAATTACATACCTGCATGCCAAACATACAATACATGTATGATAATATGCTCTTACCCCAAAGTCCAATGATGCAACCTCATTATGATGATTTGCATCCCCTACTCTATCTCAGCCAACACATTAGCATCATAACATACGGATATCACCCTCATGACCTAAATTGCATACCATGACTTCACAAGGCATATTTGAACTACTATTCATGCATAACTATAACTAAGACCATTCATGCATAACAACTGCATATAGACATATAAGACATGAGTACAAAACCATATACACATCCTTCAGTTAGAGTCCAGTCATCAATGCATGAACATGTCAACTTCACAAACCATGACCTCACTTATGACAACAACCATTACTCCATTGTACACATTTCCACATGCAACCATTAATATAAATAAGCAATGCCTAATCAACTACACATACACATGAACGCATGTAGTCAAGCATAAGCGATCAATTCTTGTAACCAACCTACAAGGCTGATACATGTAATCAAACATAACAAGAATGCAACCTACCATACAAGGATGTAATCAAGCAACATATACCAACATGTAAGTGACATATAAAAATACGTAACCACTCATATACTCATGACGATGCATTCCACAAAATCAACATCAAGTTCCTCATGAGAAACATATTACAACCATGATCAATCATTATGCGATGCAACAAGCACATGGAATGAAAGTGTAAGAGACACACATGCAACTAACATGCATGCATGACCAACACACAACCCATCCAGTCCGAGGCATGAACCATTCTTTGATACCACTTTGTAACACCCTCCTCCCACATCTACCCAAACAACCGGCCAACTAGGGTAAACATGCCATGAGAGGCTACTATGATTGGATTCAACCTCCTATATGACCTTAAGAAAGTGGAATTGACGGAAACATAATACAGATACATTCAACATCATGTTTAAGACCCTTAGGAACCAATTGAACACTTCAAACAACTTTCTGTTGGGTCCTACTGAAGTTTTGACCAACTTAAGACTAAGCCGCTCTCATGCTATAGGAATGACAATGTCCATAAACCCAAAGTCGCTCTCACATGCTTACCTGCTAGCGTCCAGAGATTCATTTTTCCAGTTCTATGCCAGTGTCCTTAGGATTTGGGCCACTTTTTCAGGCCCATAGCCTACGTCACTTCCCAAAATGGAATGATAACTTAGGAGTAGTAAAAGAATAGGGAAACAATGATGCAAAAGAAATAAGTTAAACAAGACCATAATCAGACCCCTACTAGCCATGACAGGCATTTTGTCAAACATGTCACAAGCATGTAATCTACAGCTGTAACCAACAAAATTAAACATAGGGATCTTGTACTTATTTGAGAATCGCTAAGAACCATTGTTCCCTCGTCTCATTTGTTGCATTACTATGTATTAGACCATAGATACATTATCCATTAACTTACAAGTGAAAACATATAGAGAGACATACATAGTTGTTATCATCAAACACACATATAACCAACATAATAACAACATAAAGACTCGTGAAATTAGAACCATATAGACCACATATAATCCATCAAAATTCTCATAGAAATACAAAGAGAAATAACCTTTCATTAATGATGCAAAAACCAAACCCGAGATGGGAATTCCACGTTCCACTCGACCATAGAATGGCTGAGCCAAATCTCTCTTCATCCATTCACCCTCATGGCATATTCCAAGCATGAATGTGGGACTCAAACCAAAATAACCGACCAGGGCATACTGAGGCTAAACCACCTCACCCTCATCAATAGAAACCAGGCTTTACCGCATTCCATCACGGATCACTAGGACAACATAATAAACATATCATAAGAGGCTTTACTGTGATCTCCACCCAATCACTAGGCCAAACAAGCCTGGATGTCATTGGATTCTCCACCTACATCGTGAGGAATTTTCCTGTCTCCTAGTCTCTCAAGCTTTACCTCAATCGAAACCCGGATCACTAGGCCCTAAACCGAGACCCACTCTCCAGGCTTTATTGCATATCCCAAACCTAGGATTACTAAGCCCAATGGAGAGTAATCAACCTCTTGGCTTCATCGTATATCCTGTCATTCACTTGCAAGAATTCCTAGGCCCACCGAGGCAACACAATACTGGCTTTACCGCAACCCACAGTCTGGCTCAAGGGTCATTAGGCCAGTGGCTTTACTGTGATCCATAGTTTGGTTCATGGACCACTAGGCCATGTGCTCTATCATTCAGAGATCCACCCCACTCAACTTTGAATCCATCCGACAATCCAGCTCAACCAAAACATGAGAGCCCCATCACACCATGGATATCCGGAAATGGCAAGGCTAGGCTGAAAACACTGTTACACCTGGAAAAACCCATCCCAAAACGGAAAAATAACCACAATGTAATACTATGCATGTCAAATCTAGCAAGGAAAATACACATGCAAATCGATACCTACAAAGAATCATGTTGTAGTTGCTTGATCCTGCTCTTCCTTGATTGCTTCTTCCTTCCTCTTACCTTATTTTCCTTTCTTCATCCCATGCATAATCAAAGCAAAAGCTTAACACTAACCAAGAGCTTGCCAACTAATCCTCATAAGCGTTTTTATGAATGAGACCTCTATTTTCTTCATTTTCCATTATTTTCCTTCAATTTCCTCCTCACATGCAAACTGTGATGTTTGACCTCCTTTTTCTCATAATTTCCATTATATTCATAAATAAATGTGCCAACAATTCCATTTTTCCTTTCCAAAGCCTTAGCCATTGCCTTTTCCAATTTCCTTAGCCACAAACAACCAAATGAACACCCCCTAGGATGTCCTGCCCAACATTCATCTTGGAATACGTGTCCCACCACCATGGCCTTATATATATATATATATATGTATGTATGTATATATATATATATACATGGAATTTTCACCAGGGCTGTTACAGAAGACCTTTGTTGAGGTCTACCTCTACACAAATTCTGGCAAAAGTATATATTGCTTGTTTTGTTCTTTGTGTATCCATATTGATGTATCTCCCCAACAGGCTATTGATTCCTTCTTGAACTTTTGTATGTGATAAAAGAAGGGGTAAATTATGTAAACTACCCACATTGGAATTTTGCTGACCACCATTGAGTTGCCGTTGAATTCTAGGAACCATGGTGTGATGAACAATCTTGCATTACCCCAGAACTATGGACCCTCTTGTATAACATATTCTTTGGTCTCTGATGATTCAAATTTTACTATTAAGAAGCCCTTGGAGTAGAGGTGAACCTCACAAGTTGGTGTCCAAGCCGTAAAAAGCCACTGAAAAATGTCCATAGGTTTTGTCCAAAAACCATTAAACCTGCAAATGATTGTCTGAGCTTGATAGCTTGTATGAATAATATTTCTCTGCTAGATCTATTTTCATTGTTGGGATTTGTTTTATCTGTTCCACAATATAGGGCCCAAGAGTGTTCAAAGTCTGTTCAGATTTATGTGGTGCATTAAAATTACCTTTTATGACATCTTTGAAAGAAGTAGATCCATGGAATGGTCTAGGATAACCCCCCACACAACCTCAGGTTAATGATGATTGTGGAGTTCTGTTCTATGCCATAGTCCTGTAACTGTTGATCATCCTTCATCAATCTACCATCATAGATCAAACTTTGCGACTCCATTGGAATACTTGATCTATTATGGATCTACCTTTTCAAACATCGTACCAAGAAATCCTTTTTGACCCCCATGAAGATCAACCTTCTAGATGGGGTTTGAGCGAAAATTTGAAATACTACGCCTTTTCCGATAATAGGTGATTTCTCACTTTTGTTAGGGAACAAGTATGCCTCTCTCCCAGATTTCATTGACCTTGGGAGGCCTTCCTTGCCACCAAGTAGAGGGGTAGAAAGCACAAGTCTCGTCTTGTATAGAGGAGGGCTGCCAGATCAGTACAGATCTTGGGAGAATCTGCTACATAGTCTATATCCACTGGGAAGATCATGTCCCGCCATTGATCTAATAACCTTTTTGCTTTGTCAACTATAACTATAACCTAGAGGATGCAACTGCTTAGATCCACAGAGGACCCATCATCATTGCTCATTTATTCATATAAAACGATAGATCTGTAGTTACCACAACTCTCAATAGAAAGATCTACTAGATCTGGGCCGCTAGGGTAAGAAAAGGTCAAGAAACCCTTCAATTTGTTGTCACGGGTTTATGCTGGAGGGATTGGATTTCCATGCCCTGTCACATCCTTGATTGTCTCTACACACTTTTTTCCCTGTGAACAAATGATACCACAACCTCCATGAGGCTCAAAAACATCAATATGCATCAGATTGCTACAAGAAAGAGTGCACTAGGAGCCAAAGGTGAGCTGAGGAAAGTCGACGCCTTGGAATTTGCATCCAAGAATCCTAACCATTGTTCTTGATTCTAGTTTTTTGTTCAAGTGATCTTGTCTCATTTATTCTAGCACAAAGAGTGTGCCATCAACAGAGATTGTAGGGCATTGAGCAACTGTTTTGTTACAGAGGTCAAGAAGTTGCCAAACCTCGAAGATGAGATCATATGTACGACTGAAAACCCCTTCCTTGATAGACTCCTTGAAAGCATTACACTTCTGTTCAAGACTAAACGTCATATGAGGGCATAATACATATCCTCAACCTTGCATAAGAGTATCGTATAAACCAAATTCACATGCCCAAAGCCACCATGGGGACCAATAGGGTAACCAAGTGTGATGATTGAGCCAAACTTTGCAAGGAATACCTACGAAACCCTAGCACGTTTGCAAGTCATTTTTTCCCCTAAAGAGATTATATATATATATATATATATATTACATCAATATTCTCAATATGAGAACACATAACTTGTGGGAATTGAACCTAGGTGAAGAGGATAATAATCATAGCTCCCAACCACCCAAGATAAACCCAATTGAGAGTAAATATGATATATTGCATAGACACACCTTTATTCCTTTCATTCTTGTATATAATTGTGCCATCCATTAAGGTTACTTATGAACCAATATACTCTTGCAAAATTGATTTCATGTTCAACTTAAAATTTATAGTCATAAATGCTCCAATTGGGAAAGCCATGTTGTAACTTTTCCATACTTTCCCTTCAATGGATATTTATTAAGTTATGTGAAGACAATGCATTCATACTTTCATTTCATGTCCTATAATGACTTGTATGATTTATTAAATTCATGCTCCCCATATATCTACAACTATTAATGGATAAGGCTAGCATTCAATGTACAATGGCTACATCCTTGAACAACAATGATATTCACTTGTGGCTTAGTGGGTACACTATGTTGAAACCTTGCCTGTGAATGGACCTTGACTTTGTCCACTCAAAAATAAGTTCAAACCCAAGATATCATGCTTCTCTATTTGATGGACCATGCAAGTGATACACTTTAATACTAACGAAATTCAACATCCACGTTGCATTGAGGGAGCTCAAAAATTGGGTTTAATTATGTTGATAGGTGTACCCCAATTGAATGTCGGAAGATTAATTTGTATTTTAATCCAAATCTATATCTTATAGTCATAAATGAAAGAAGTTGGCATATTCTTATCGTCTCCTCTACATCAACGAATATAATTTCAGATATGAACTACCTTGCATCTCTAAATCCATGTTTACCCTTTCACATTTACCTCATACAATTATGAAATTACCCTGCAATTATTGTTGAAAATGCAATAAGAAAATCCTAATTTAATTTTATCCTTGAATATAATTGGGAATAAAATTGTAATTCCACATATCATGACAACTTGTATTAGTTAACTAAGTTAATTTGACTTAGTTGGATAATTTAATTCGAGTTGAGGGTTTGAATTTAGTCATGTAGAGTGTCTCCTAATTTATAGGACCCTAGTTGAGTTTATTTTGAGTTGTAATTAATTAATTAAGTTTAACTGAGTTAAAGTAAGTTAAACTAGTTCCAACTGTTGGAGGAACTAGTGGGAGGTCTAGTAGTGTGGTGCTGCCTGCAGTGATCAACTAGTTAACTGATGATTCACTCATAAATAACTCATGCATGTTAGATCTGATAGTTACCCAATTGAGATTGGAGTTCAGGGACAATATACTATCAATTGTATAATCATTTGAATTGTACATGTAGTGCATGCAGTAAGAGGAAGGGCTATGATGGATTGTGCAATTCCTTTGAGGAATTTCTCAAATTAATCGGGGACTAATTCCCAAGGAAACAACACAAGTAAATAGGGACTTGGGCAAGCATAAAATTGGTTAAATATTGGCATGGGCTTGTCTAGGAAGATGTGAGATAGATAGAGATAGCGCAAAGGTTGCTCGAGCTTGAGAAAAGCATTGTAATCTTCTCATATTTTCTAACTAATGCAATATACATATAGCAAAGGTTTTTAGTTGTGGCTTTCCCTGGGAAATAATTGTGTAATGTGTTGATTGAGTTATTTCTATTGTATGCTTCGTGATTGTTTAATTGTTTCCGCTAATGACTAGAGTAGATTCAAGTCGATCGTTTTAGTAAATTACAATTAGCAATTTGAATCTACAAGGAATTTCTACAATTATCAAACATTAAATGGCATCTTGTGGATATATAGGCTTATAAAATATTGAATCAACCTGCAAAAGAAATAAATGAGTGTCACCAATTTTAAAAGGGGGGAAGTGATTCCGATCGACATATATCAACCAAATTTTCTAATGTGGTTGTGCTAGTATACAATTCATTAATGGAACATGCCAGTTGTTTGAAGAATGCATGAAATCTCAATCATTGGTTGTATATTGCACTTAGATATTATACATTGCACATGCATATGATACTCATATCACATATAAAATCTTGTGAATTTCAAG
The DNA here is from genome assembly GCA_000404065.3 of Pinus taeda. Lineage (NCBI taxonomy): Eukaryota > Viridiplantae > Streptophyta > Pinopsida > Pinales > Pinaceae > Pinus > Pinus taeda. The sequence goes on from APFE031436260.1 coordinate 94,458, forward strand.
GTAATTCATCATCAAACTAAGAGCCTTATCTTGGTGAACATTACTCTTTTCATCAAATCCCTATATCACCCATCTAAGTATCTACACCCCATAAACACTTATTTCCTCAAGATCATTGAGTTGTTATTACAATAATTTTTCCATAAAGGGTTGAGTTTATCTGAACTTAAACAAGAACACAACAAATCACAGATATAACCATAAATACAGAGATGCAACATAAATAACACTTAATTTCATTAATATCAAAATACTGAAATATGCTTATAAACAAAATGGAAATAAAGTGGCTCGGGTGATGCTAACTTATCTCTAAGAAAAGATTTGGCGGCTACATGCCTCTGAACTATGTTATAATGAGGTGCAAGGGCCTATTTATTATTGAAAAACAAGGGAAAACCCTAAACAACCAAAACCCTAACCCCAGGAGATGTCACGCCAAGAGTTTGTGGGCTCTGTTGGGGTTAGTTGGGTAGCCAACTTCCTGGGGTCGAAACTTCGTCATATTATCTCTGTTTGGCCCATACGATACCTTGTTCAAAAGGTCTCTCAGAGTAATACAGGATTTGTGATAGGCCCCTACCTATGGCTATGGGCCTGTTGTAGACTTCAAAAAAGCACCGTTTAGGGGGTCAAAATTGCTCTAGAAGTTTAGGACCTGAAAAACTGCTAAAAATAGTAAATGATGAAATAAATAAGGAAAGAAATGAAACCTACTAGAGGTCTAGGTGGAATAGGTGGGTGGTCACCAATATCCACTTGGATCAGTCCTCCCTCCTTAGGAAGGAATGGTCCCCATTGCGTTCAGAGCCTCCATGAGGTGAGGAAATTTCTGTTGAACCTCGTCCATGGTGAGCCACTTGCCCTAGTGAAGGAGTTGGCCTGCTTTGACAACTTGATATAGCTGGATCCTATGTTGGTGATTGTTATTGATATTCATGTCCATAATCTTCTCAGTTGTGGCCTATTCCATGCAATCTGAGTTTAGCTCTATTGGTGTGAGTTGTTCTGTAATGTCGAATGTGCCCAACAATGGTGGAAACAATGTTCAAAGGCAGTCTACATGGAACACTAGGTGCAAAAAAAGGAACGATGGGATGTTGAGCTTGAAGGCATTGTCCCCTACAGACTTGGTGATGGTGTATGGACCATATCAGAGTGTGCAAAGCTTGCGGTAGGGTCCAAAAAGGCCCTCCTTCTACAAAGCCAAACTTTGTTGCCCACCTGGAACTTGTGCGACACTCGATGTTTGGCGCTTCTTATACTTATCATTGGATCTCTCCAATATATCATGGACCTCTTGGCATATGTGTTGAATGTGCTCAATGAAGTTGTTAACCCTATCATATTTGCACTGGACATGAGATGAATCTGCCTAAGTAGCTGCAAATGGTATGGCCACATCAATGGGACATAATGGTTGAAACACCGTCACTACCTGAAAGGGGCTATGCCTTGTTGAGCTATAGAGAGCTTTGTTGTAGTTGTGCTAGACATAGGGGAGGCTATCATCCCATGTGCATGGATGTTTTAATTTGTACATGCGGAGAATGTGTATGATCATCCTATTGACGACCTCTATTTGGCCATCAATTTGGGGGTGGAACGCCATGGACTTAGTGAGTTTGGTACTCCGCAACGACCAGAGACTTTACCAAAATGAACTTAGGAATATGTTGTCCTGATATGAGATAATTAACTGTGGGATCCAAAAGTGTACCCACACTCACTCAAGGAAGAGCTTAGCAGTGACATCTATTGTGATACTCTTCTTGTAGGCCGCCATGATGGCCATCTTAGAGAATGTGTCGATAAACACGAAAACGCAGTCGTTGTCATGCTTAGTAGAAGGAAGGCCCGACATGTAATCCATGGAGATGGATTCCCAAGGTTGACTAGGAGTAGTTAGAGGAGTATATAGGCCTTGATTCTTGATGGCTTTTTTGGCAATGGAGCAGGTGATGCATGATCTAATGTACTTTCCAACATCTTGACGAAGTTTCGGCCAATAAAAATACTTTTGCAGCACCGCCACTATTTTCTCTACTCCAAAATATCCAACTACTTGACTGTAGTGCACCTCCGAAATCATCTTGGCATGCACACTTGAAGGAACACAAATGTGTCTTAGGTGGCATAACAGTGCATCCTAGAGGTGAAATTTTGGAGCTTGCTTCCCTTCGTGGAGTGTTTGGTATGTGCTGTCGAATTCTGGATTGTTCTTGTAAATCTACGACCACCCCGAAGTCTTGTGCCCACAGGAGTCGAGCACTGTGATCAACACCATGACTGGGGATCGGCTAAGGTAGTCTACAACATTATTGGTGCTGCACTTCTTGTACTTAATGTTTAAATGGAACCGTTGCAAGTATATGGACCATTTCTGATGGCGATCATTCTGCAACTTCCCTTGTGTTTGTATGAACTGCAGGGGTCGGTGGTCTATGTGGATGACCATTTCCTTCCCCATAATGTAATGCTTCCATTGACGATAGACCTGCATAATGGAATACATTTCTTTATCATAAGTGGGATACTTTTAGACTATGTCTAAAGATGTCTGGCTGTGGTAGGCCACTAGATGCCCCTACTGAGTAAGAACTGCACCAATAGCATAGTCAGAGGTATCTGTCTCAATCTCAAATGGTTGTTGCAGGTTTGGTAATGTGAACACTGGTGCAGAGCAGAGGCGATGCTTCAACTTGGCAAATTCCATCTGTTGCGTTTTAGACCAAAAAAAATTTGCTTTCGCTCCGCCCTTGGTGACTAGAGATAAAGGCCAAGTGAAATGAGAGAACCCCAACTTGAACCTGCAGTAGAAATTGGCAAGACCCAGAAAGTTGCAAAGCTCTGTTAGAGTGGTTGGGGCTGGCTAATCCTGAATGACTTGTATCTTGGCTAGGTCCACATGCACACCCTGCTCGTCAATTATGTACCCTAGATATTGAACCTGGGTCATGCCAAAAGCTCATTTCTCCAAATTGGCACACATCTTGTGTTGTCCTAGGGTTTGAAGGACCTGTCGAATATGGTGGAGGTGCTCTTCCCAACTATGGCTGAAGATCAAGATGTCATCTAAATACACCACAATGAATGCATTGGTGAAGGGTTGCAAGATGTTGTCCATCAATCTCATGAACTTTGTGGGGCCATTCGTCAACCTAAAAGGCATGACCAACCATTCAAAAAGGCCCTCCTTGGATTTGAAAGCAATCTTCCACACATCAGAGGGTTCGATGGGCATGATAACCAGACTTCAAGTCAGTCTTACTGAAATATTTGGCCCCCTTCAGCTGGTCCAAAAGGTCATAAATCTGTGGCATTGGGTAACTATTCCGGACAGTGATCTTGTTCAACGCTCGATAGTAAATACAGAGTCTCCAGGTCTCGTCTTTCTTCTGTACCAAGACAATCGAGCTCCCACAGTGTGATGAACTTGTCCTGATGTGCCCTTTCTCCAACAACTCCTAAATCTGCCTCTTGATCTCATCATTCTCCTGAAAAGAGCATCAATAGATTAGTCCATTGGGTAGCGGTGAGCCTGAGGTTAGATCGATGGAGTGCTCGACCTGATAATGCAGAGGTACCCCTGTAGGTGAGGAAAAATGGTCCCTGTACTCCTCCATGACCTTGTCCATCTACTATTGTTGTGCGGAGGAGCCTTGTTTGGAAGTCATGGCCACAACATTCTTCTTGCCCTGAGCACTAATATAAGGAATACAAATCTCCCGATCTGGGAAATGATCTTACTACATTGCTTTGTAGTGATCAAAGAGATGGCGGTAGGTGGGGCTACCTATGGTATCCTAATAAACTTATTGCCCAAAGTAATAATCACAGAGCGAGGTCTAGACTCATATACAATATGCCGCTTCCACAAGTATGGTTGTCCTAATAATACATCACAAAATTCAAGAGGAGAAACATCACACATTATCTCATTCGTGAAGGGCTTGATGTTGTAAGGAAGGAGACACTGCTCGCTGATGTGGAGATCTCATCCTTGGTGAAGCCACCCAATGGTGTACGACTATAGATGTGTTATCATTGGTAGGCCCAGTCACTTCATGACCTTTGTTGACATGAGGTTCTTTTGGCTCTTGTTGTCGACAATGAACTGCAACGAAGAAACCTTCACCCACATCTGTGAGTAGAAGAGGTGTTCCCCATCCTCTGGATCTTCAAGCTCATTCTTCTGGATCTTTGTGGTGGCCATGATGACACTGGGATTTGCATCAATGACTTTCTTCCCTTTGTCATTCCCCTTGTCAAGTTCTGACTCAGAGTCGGAGCATGCATCTGATTCAGAAGCCTTTAGCTCAACCATTAGTGACTGCTTGGCCTGACAGTCATTCGTGTTATGAATGGAGTTCTTATGGAACTCACACCATTTTCCTATGTCCTTCTTTGTCTTCTTGGTGTTGTTATTTTCTTGCGGCTTCGACAGGTTGTCCTGAGTCACCTCGCCTTGGCTTTGGCCTTTTCTCTATGGTTTGGGGTGTCTTTTCCTTGTTTTGGATTTGTAGATCCAAAGTCTTGCTTCTTCTATTTAAACTTATAATCAATATTGATAGCGTATTGGTATGTAGTGCCAAGCGAGGAGATGTCCAAGAAATCCATCTTGTCCAGAATGTACTTGTGTAGACAATCGCGGTATTTGACTACTAAATGCCACTCAGAATCCTTGATACCCATCTTCGTGCAGAGATTATGGAAAACATTTGTGAATTTTGGCACATCTTGGTCCCTTCCCTGTTGTAGTGTGGTCCACTTTATGTATTTATCTTCATAGCTCCCGACAGGGTAATATTGTTCCTTGATGGCATCTAAGAAAGAATCCTAAGTGGGTGTGGCTAAAACTAGTTAGGATTCCCTCTCATCCTTTTGTTCACAGTAGGTTTCCTACCAGTTCTTGACATGTGGGGCGAATTTGAGAAGTGAAAAGGTACTATTTTCCCAATTGGAAAAGTCATGAATTGAAAAATATCCTTCTAACAAATTCAACCATTTATCTATGGCGTTTGCATCTATTTGTGATTAGGTGCTAAAAAAATAGCTCAAATTTCAAAGTTGTCGAATTGGTGTGGAATCTAGACGACCGCGTAGTGCTCGTCATCCTAAATCCGGTGCAACTCATTTTGCGTGAAATAGACTCTGTATGAATCCAAAAATGGGCTCTGTCCACTTTTCCAAACATGCAAAATTAAAGAAAAAAGGAGAGCCCAGTCAGTAGTCTGTACTGTTGATGTGGCACTAACTGGGCACGTCAAGTGGATGTTGACTTGGTCAAAGCATTTCTCGGCAATTTATATCGTGCCAAGTGGCACCTTTGTATTGGTCGAAATTTTGTGGTTTTTTATTAGTGAGAATGATGGCCAACCATGGGTTGACACGTGGCCCAGCCAGAGGCCGCCACGTGGCAGCCCAAGAGGCCACCAAAAACATTTCCATAGTTTAAGCGGAGGCAGCAGGGGTTGAACTTGCGACCTCCCAACACACACACATAGCCATTTCCAATACACCACACTATTGTTGCTTACCCCTATTGATTGCACGGTGTATTTAAAACATGGTGGGTGCGAAGTATAGAGAACGAGCCAACCATGTGGGGCCAACCCGTGGGCTAACCGCCCATGTGACACCACCATTAAAATCGCCAATGGTTAAGTGTTTGTCGAAGGAAAGGGGCCAGTTTTGAGGGCTAGCCCTTAGGCTCATGGCCCCCTATATGACCCTATTTTTCGCGTTTTTAGGCCTTGACGGCCAAATTAAATGTCTGACAAATCCGCCCGAATTTTGGTGGATTTGGTGGCCTTTTAGCGGAAAACAGGGCAAAATGAGGGTTCAGTGCCAAATTTTGGGCAATTTGTGGAGAGAATAGCGGAGAAACTAGGAGAGGTCATAACTTCTCCAGTTTTCGACCAAATTGGGTGCAGAAAGAGGCTAGGTAGCCATATTTGGACATTCTGGACTCCTTGGAGCAATTTTGAGGAGCATTTGAGCATTGTAAACACATCTTTTTACACATTTGAGCATAATAGAGAGGCCCAAGCCATTGGAAGCTGGACCAAGGAGACATAGCCCAGGAGGGGTGAAATCCTTCATCATGTTTCTATTGTGATGTGTTTTTGGTGATGTTCTGTACATTTATATGTTGTTGTTCAATTCTTATTTATTTTAAAATTTCTCATAAAATTAACATAAAAAACTCCTTTTCACTTGCAATAAGCTCATGAATCCTTAAGCACATGAATAACATATTGTTTCTAATTGAGGAGGATCTTAGCACAACAAAACTAATATTCTTAATCACATCATTTTGTTATCAGAGCACTAGGTTTGCCTTGTGCAAGAAGGATTTAATTGTTTGCAATTTTATGTCATGCTTACAAGTTAAAACTCAAAAGAGGAGAAGTGAAGCTGGTTGGAAGCCCTGAAGTTGGGTCAAGGGGAAGGAGGGAAAGGTCGCCACAATCTCCAACACCAGTTCATCCCCAAGTTGCAGTTGAGACTCCAGTGAGTATGTCTCATGAAGGAGAGCCTACAATGACGGAAGATGACAAGGTCTTCAGGAAGGCTTTATTTGATATGACAAAGATGGTAAAGGTCCTCTATGAAGAGAGGAATACCAGGCTGCAGGGCGAAAGCTCCAAACCTCCCAAAGGGGAAGTTTCTTCAAGAGAAGGTAATGGAAATTGAGGTAAACCTCCACCCTCTCCACCATCTTCTTCATCTTGTTGTTCACAGGCATCTTCACCCTCTTCCACTACCACAACCCTTACTCATGCTCATCAACATACCTCAAAAGGAACTAGTAAATCACCCTTACTAAAAATTGATGTTAAATTTGAGCTGCCCATGTATAATGGTGAAGTGTTGGGTAGTGGATCCCCCGCGTAATGGTTTTGGGGCTTAAAGCCCACAATTTTTGGTAATGATATTGTAAAGGCTCCGTGAAGTGCGCGGAGCACGAATTGTAATGAGTCAAGTCAAAGGGTTGTCTGCCCTAAAATAATGTAAGGTAATGTAAAGTGAGTCGGCCTGCCCATGGTCCGCGGACCATGGGAATGTATAAATAGAGTGAAGCTCTAAGGGAAGAAAGTAGAGTTAGTTTTGATCTAAGATGTTATGGGTTTTTGAATAAGGAATTCGATCTGAGTCTGTAAGTCCGAGTCTTGGATTATAGGAATAGGAAGAGGCTCTACAGCTGTGTGCGTAGAGGTCTGGTAGAGTCCGTAACTGTGTGCGCAAACTCTTGTAGCTGACTGTGCAGGGCAGAGTTGGGATTGTATTGGAACAGAAGATTAATAAAAGATAAGTTGGTTTTGGAACATCACATATCTATTTCTATATTTCTGTTTATGCACCTATTTACAGTTTGTGATTGTGCGCATCTCTGTTTATGTTGAATAGTAATTGAAAGTATTGGGCCCACTTAATTTAATTCAAGATCTATAATAATAATAAGCACAGTAAAGGGTAAAGAACATTCACGCTCTTCATTCAATTCGTGCGAAGGTAGTTGCACGGGACAGACAGCTGCGCAGAAGTAGTGCAGCGCGCAGAGTGGGATCACGAGCCTTCCAAGACCCATCAAGACATCCCAAGGGTGCAGGAACTTAGTTCCAGCACCCTCCCATACTACCTCGGGTGAGACCTCAATCCATGCTCCGCAGATTGTTGCCAAAATGGCCGGTAGTTTCGGGATTTGTTTGGCTAAATCACTTCTGAACCTGGGTCAGGCTCCAACAAGCCAACAAATGGTTCCATTGTCGAGACCGAGATCTGCCTAAGGGATGTCTGATGTCGGAACATTGGAACCCTACGCAGAAGGAAATTGAAGATTGGTTGGATCATAAGCTTCACGAGTTCGTAACACAGGAAAACAGGACTCCACAAATATCCGAGAAGAGGTGGTTGGATCACTACATATATACGGAAATCCACGAGATCGTATTCGTGACCTTCTCTTCAGAGCTATAGGATTGGATCGCGAGGTTAACTGACAACCAGGGAAGGTACAAGCTCAATCAATCGATAGTGTGGAATCCAGAGTTAGTACGCAGACTAGAGGCATCAGAAGATAAGATCGCGTAGGCTGTGGACCATTAGCTCAACCAGATAATAGGGGGTTTATCACTGAGTTCGTGATAGACACAACCATGAGCTATAGCAAAGCAACGACATTTTCTCAAGGGACCACGAGGTAGGTACATCAAATCCATGAATACCTAAATTAAGATGTTGTTATGTGAGAAGTGGGTTATGCGAATACATTAATAATTGGAATGATGCGAAGTGGAAAGATCTACAAAGGGATCGAAGGGTTAGGAAACAGTTTTTTAATTTCACCCCCACGAGTGAGCAAGGAAGAGCGCGCTCAGGTTTCCCCGAGAAGTGCGGTTAGTTTGATAAGGTAGTGCATTCCACAGTTATCACCTCCACTTATGCCATCACCCACTTCACCTACGTCACCTCCATCTTCAACCACCCTACCTTCATTGAACCTGCAGTTCAGCATGGTGAGCGCGATCAAGCTACCCATATTCAAAGGAGTAGGGAATGAGGATCTGGACCAGTTCTGGTTCGTGGTAAGAGCAATGTGGGAAGCCCAAGGAGTCACAAATGACAACATTAAGAAGGCCACGTTGGTGAGTGTGTTGTAGGATCGCGCGCTAACCTGTTATATCAAGCGCTCGAATGATCACCCAAATGCAGTAATAGTGGAGATCCGGAATGCGTTGAACAGAGAATTTAGCTGGCCAAAATCAGAGACACAGTCCATCATCATATTTAAAGAGATCGTGATGCTTCCCGGTGAGAATCACTAGGATCTAGATCAGAGGTTGAAGAGTACAATCCACGAGGCTAATATGATGCTAACGGATGCGCAATACTGCGTGTGGTTTGTGGCATCTTTGACACCACACTTGAGGATGACGCTGTCACAGCAAAATATTTCAACTCAGGCCGAAGCACTGGAAATGGTGATGAGGTTGCATGAAACACTAATACAAGATCCAGGATTGGGAGTTCAACAGATCCATGCGCAACTACAGAACCTATGCTTGGAAATGCAGAGTTTGAAGCAAGATAGGACACCCCGGCCAGAGGCACGTGAAGAAGTGTGGTGCATAAAATGTAAAGGCTAGGGCCACGACAAGGATCATTGTCCAGTATTTGCGAACTACTTGGCAGGAGGGGGACTAATGTCGTTGAGACCAGAGGCACAGGCAGGGCTAAGTGCGGCACCCGCGCTCTGGTGCATGATCTGTCGGGTGGGAGGAAAGCACACGATGGACAAATGTCACGTGTTGCAGATGTATACACAGACTCCACAGCAGCTGTTTTGTAATTTTTGTAGATTAGTGGGCCACAATGAGCGTAAATGTTGGAGCTATGAGTTAATGATGGAGCGGACCCCATCATATAGAATGCAGACGGAAACGCGAGGCCTTGACCTAGCCGTGGGGATGGCACGTGCTGGATTCCAAGGGCGAGGAGGAATGGGGGCTAGGAAGGGGCTGCAGACAGCTAATCTGTTACAACTGCGAAGGACCAAGGCACTACGCTCGCGATTGTACCAACCCAACGAGAATATCTTGTTCGTACTGTGAGCAATTTGATCATGAAATGGTAGATTGTCTTACGCTGATCACACAGATGCGCGAGAAGGGGGTACTACTACCTACTCTGACCCAGAATATCTAAATGATGAATTCTGAACCGTGCGAAGAAGACCCCAACGTGAACATGGTGTTCAGAAGTGGTGCGACTACAGGGGAAGATAAGGGGAAGCAACTCGAGGAAGATACATGGGTTCGCAAGGCTCCTACAAAGGAACCTGAGTTTGACTTGGAACATGCAAAGGAGACGGTTATGGAAGCTAAGAAGAGCTTCCCGGAGGCCTCTACTTCAGGTAGTAAGGATTAACCAGAGCCAGGAATGGATCCTTCTATGCTTAGTACCTTTTTAGAGACATGCATGAAGCTACTACGCGAAAATAAGGCAGTTAAAGGACTACAAGAGATGATCACTAAGTGCGCAGGGTCGGGTGAACCACGCGTAGTCCTGAAGCTGGGAAGGCATGCATTGCACACCAGGAGGGAAATGAGATTGACAACGCAGATTGGTGAGTATGAAATGGATCAGGTAATCCTAGACTTAGGTTCGGACACAAATGTGTTACCAAAGCAGACATGGGAATGCATGGGTAGACCCACACTACAGTGGTCCCCTATTCAATTACAAATGGCAAACCAACAAAAGATCTCACCCATGGGAAGGTTGCAAGGGGTAATAGTGGACATCGAAGGCGTGAGTATGCAGACAGACTTTGAGGTGATAGAGATTGTTGATGACAACAACCCTTACCCCGCGTTGCTAGGAATAGACTGGGCCACGGATATGAATGGAGTCATCAACCTGAAGAAGCGGAAGATGATTTTCAAGAAAAAGTCCCTACGCATAGTAGTTCCGCTAGATCCAACCGAAGGAGCGCGCTACACTGAACCTGTGCACGATGATGATAGCAACGATGAGCTAGATTGCATTTTATCAAATAACGACGCAAGACTAGGATCGGGTAAAACCAACAGTAGATGGGAGAATCTCATGGGAGCGCGACAGTTCCTGTACTTTGGATTCAAATGAAGAAATTGAAAGATGGCAGAATCATTGCACGAAGTGACGACACTTAATTGCAATACATTGATAGGATCACTGCGCTGTGTGACTACAGAAGTGCGCGAATTACCAATATATGATGGGGTATCGTAGTAGAAGAATTTATAGAATAATTTGAGCACGCAGTGCCTGAGCAACAACGGTTTGATGCATTAACATGGGCGCTGCACATGGAACCCACAGAATGGTGGAAGACATATCAAGGAAGTTTGGGAAGTTGGAGCAATTGCTATAGGATAATGCACATACATTTTGGAAGACCCCAACTAAGGAGGATTGATGGAAAAGCGCAGATTAACTTGCAATCACACCTTTGCCGATGGGTACAGACGTATATCGAACAGACTGTTCCAGCGTGCAACAGTATTACAATAGCAGGCTCGAACAGGGCGCATTGGCGGAAGAAAAGGATTGCACTACCAAGTGTGAGGAGGGAAGCGTTCACCAAGGTAAACGAAGTCATGAATAGGGGATAGAGGATACAATGTACAAAAGGGTACCTACACGTCCCAGTGATCAGATGGGCATATACGGTTCTATGTAAGAACCTAGCTGCGAAGTTAAGTATGAGGCTGCAGAATGGTATAAGCACTGAGGTCCCTGAAGAACCTCCGCAGAAGGTCGTGGATGTAGCAATGCCAGTAAAGAGAACAATGTGCATAGTTCGGACTGAAGAATTCACGAGACCGTGTGAATAGGAGTATGAAGGGATTCAGGAAGCCATTAGGCAAGGGAATGCACAACTTCGCCAACTGGAAAGAAACAGGGTACTATTAAGAACAAAGAATATGATGCTGGACGTGGAGATTAAATAACTGGAAAAGGAACCAAAGGAAGAGTTTTTGAATGAAAAACCTGGAAAGTTACAGCTAGATACATGAAAACCTAAGGATGGATAGGAGGAGTATGACCGCGAGCTAGCTGGTCGAATGCCATGGTTAAGGCCACACCTCACTCTCGAGGGAAATTAGGAAAGTGCGCCACATACAACTGTGCGCACAACGACGACAATAGAGACGGTGTCGCGAGTTGTTCACCAAGATGCGATAGTGGTGCACCAAGGGGGTGCGACAACCTGACTAGCCGAAGAGGAGACAGTCTCACCACTCCAGACAGTTGAAAGAGAGTGCGGGAATATAAAACAGTCTGTTAGGGAGCTGCACGACAACAGGGGTGCGTGCAGGGTCGGTATGTCACAAGGGTCACGGTCGTGCAGAAGGGGCTACGCTGTTGCACGGATAGATAAGGAAGTGATCGTTGGTGTCACTGTTCATGACAAGATGTTCGAGTTAAGGTGAAAAGGAGTGGGCGACGGGCATTTAAGATACGAATTAAGAGCCATATTTGGAACGATATACTGTAAATCTCGCATTAATGACCCGAATAAGGGGGGAACGGTTGAATTTGAATTTCAACAAGCCTATAAATCACAGCCAGTCATCCACTGAACAAACCGTGGCATCCTGAGAATTAAGTTACGCTATCAAGTAGGTATGGACCCATTGAACTTCAAAGCTTCGAGAGCAAGCCCGGTGTTTGCAACATTGTAGAAAGAGATGCAGGACCTTCTGAGCAGCGTAATGTCGATAGCCAAGGACGCTGCACCGAGCCCAACACCAACAATGGGAGAGGTACCGGAAATTCCCAGATCGCCTCGAACGCCGAGGCCCAAAAAGGACCCACAGGTAGTAGGACCGGTCCGAATGTCTCCGTGGAACCCGCAGTCTAGTAAGCGATCTATGAAAGATAAGGGCAAGACAGTGAATCTTGAGACAAAAGATGGAATTCCGTTTAAAACTTCGTCTTTGGGCCGCATGCCCACAACAAAACTTGAAGATTGGGACCTTGAGGATAGCAACAACTCTCTTGCAAAAATGCAACACAAACTCCAACAGACATTGAGTATACTGAACCAGAGATCACAAGCTTGTTGCTCTTGCACAAAAAGTTCACGCATTTGAGATCTCAGCTAGAACTAAAATCCTATGAGTGGTCACTTTTTGTTAACCTAGCAGAGTAGAATAAGCATCATCAATTAAGCGAATTAGTAGGGGCAATGGAGCAGGAGATTGAAGAAGCATTACAGGAGGCAATGACAGAGAAACAGATTGTAGTACGTCACTCACAAGGATGGCGGACTGCGAAGCATTGGCAATGCAACTTGCCACACCGACGGGGTGACTCAAGGGCGAGTCACGATGTTTGTGTTAGGGCCCTGTTGGGCAGTAGATCCCTCGCGTAACAGTTTTGGGTCTTAAAACCCACAATTTTGGGTAATGATATTGTAAAGGCTCCACGAAGTGCACGGAGCGTGAATTGTAATGAGTTAAGTCAAAGGGTTGTCTGCCCTCAAATAATGTAAGGTAATGTAAAGTGAGTCAGCCTACCCATGTTCCGCGGACCATGGGAATGTATAAATAGAGCAAGGCTCTAAGGGCAGAAAGTAGAGTTAGTTCTAATCTAAGATGTTATGGGTTTTTGAATAAGGAATTCGATCTGAGTCTGTAAGTCCAAATCTTGGGATATAGGAATAGGAAGAGGCTCTGTAGATGTGTGCGTAGAGGCCTGGTAGAGTCCACAGCTATGTGCGTGGACCCCTGCAGTTGAGTGAGCAGGGTGGAGTTGGGATTGTACTGGAATAGAAGATTAATAAAAGATAAGTTGGTTTTGGAACATCACATATTTGTTTCTATATTTTTGTTTATGCACCTGTTTACAGTTTATGATTGCGCGCATGTCTGTTTATGTTGAATAGTAATTGAAAGTTTTAGGCCCACTTAATTTAATTCAAGATCTATAATAATAACAAGCACAGTAAAGGGTAAAGAACATTCACACTCTTCATTCAATCCACGTGAAGGTAGTTGCACTGGACAGACAACTGCGTGGAAGTAGTGTAGTGCACAGAGTGTGATCGCGAGCCTTTCAAGACCCATCAAGACATCCCAAGGGTGCAGAAACTTGGTTCCAACACCCTCCCATACTACCCCGGGTGAGACCTCAGTCCGTGTTTCGTAGACTGTTGCCGAAAGGGTCAGTAGTTTCGGGATTTGTTTGGCTAAATCACTTATGAACCTAGGTCAGGCCCCAACAAGCCAACATGAAGTGAATGCAGAGAAGCTTCATAATTGAATTCATCAGTTGAGAAGCTTCATAATTGAATTCATCAGTTGGAGGTCAATTGCAGAATTTAAAACCTTCAAGAGGATGACATAAAGATTCAGTTAGCTTCCTTAAGAATGGAGGGTGCAACACTAGTATGGTGGGAATCAAAGACACAAGAGGAGATAAGAAAACATGGTAAGATCTCAATTTATTGGTTTGATTTCATTGCTGAAATTAAAAGACAATTCAACCCTCTAGCTTATACGCAAAAAGCCATAATGAATTGGCAGAACTTTAGACAACTTAAAGGTTAAAATGTGCAAGATTACACCTAAGAATTCAGAAAAAAAGGTATCTAATGTTAGTTGTAGATTTTCAATCACAAGACACGTTGCTGAAGTACATAGGGGGTTTACACAATTACCTTAGGCATACTATCTTAATGTTTAATCCCAATAATCTAGATGGTTTGTGTATGCAAGCAACTCATCTTGAGTCAAAAGGGAAAAACACTCCAAAAGAAGGTAGTAAAAAGTCATTTAAGGGTAAAGGAAAAGAAAAGGGTTTCAAAGGGAAGGGAAAGAAAAATGCATCTATCAAGAAGGAAGGACATAAATTATCATACAAAAATTGTTCCAAAGAGGGTCACGATGAATCTCATTGTTGGAAGCTTCATCCTAAAATGAAACCAAAGAAATTCAACAACAAGGGAAAACAAAAGACAACTGCAACCACTAAATAGGATTTGGGATCCGATTCAGGTGATGAAACTAAAACTACAGCCATGGGTATGAAAGGAAAAGAATCCATTCCTAGCATTAGTACTTCAAATTCACAAAATGAAACTCCAAATCAAAAGAAGAGGATATAACTTTTTCACATAAGAGTGATCTCAAAATATAGCAAAATTGATACACTTTTCGACAGTGGCTCTCAAGCCAATCTTATCTTTCAAAATATTGTCAAAAGTTTAAACTTCGAAACCATTCCACATCGTAAACCATATCCACTTGGATGGGTGTGTGACAATGCACAATTGCAGGTTACTAGAAAGTGTAAACTGATATTCACCATTACTGCGAATTTCATAGATGAAGTGAAGCTTGATGTTGTTCCATTAGACATATGTGGTATAGTTTTGGGCAACCCGTACCTCTATGATAGAAAAAGCTATCTTCCATAGACATCAAAAAAATATCATTTGTCCAAAGATGGAGTAGAATATATTATGAGAGCTCATAGCAAGAAACTAAATCTTTCACTTGTTAATGCAGGGCAGATGAAAAGACTAGTGAATTCAAGCAAGAATTTTGTGATTCTAATGATCAAACCCAAGAATGATGTTGATAATGAAGCTTTTAAAGGTTGAGATTCAAATTTGAAATCTGAATTGGTTGATGTAGTTAACCAATATGATGAGATGTTTCAGGAACCAAAAGGATTGCCTTCCAAGAGAGGAATCCGAAATGAGATACAGTTGCAGCAAGATTGTCCTCTTCCTAACATTTCCATGTACAGGATGTCAGTGATGGAAAATGCAGAAATTAAAAAGAAAATTCAAGAGTTGTTGGATAAAGGGATCATCAGGCCATCTTCCTCACTATGTGGTTCACCTATTGCCTTGGTACCAAAGAAGGATGGAACATGACGCATGTGTGTGGACTTCCGTGCATTGAACAAAATTATGTTAAAGAACCGTTACCCACTGCCTAGAATAGATTATTTACTTGATCAATTGAAATAAGCAAAGTATTTTACTAAGTTGGACTTAAGGACTGGCTACCATCAAATTAGAATTGCCAAAGGAGACATTTGGAAGAAAACATTCAAAACAAAACAAGGTTTGTTTGAATATCTAGTTATGCCTTTTGGTTTATGTAATGCTCCTACTACATTCATGCATGTGATGAATGATGTGTTGAGGCCATTTCTTGATAAGTTTGTTATAGTCTACTTAGATGACATCTTAATTTTCAGTAAATCTCGTGATGAACATGTCATGGATGTGAGAAAAGTACTTGTTGTCTTAAATAAAGAACAATTGTATTTAAAGATGTCAAAGTGTGAGTTTGGAAAAAAAAATTTAGTTTACTTGGGCCATATTGTTGGAGGAGGTGCGTTGAAAATAGACCCCTCTAAGGTTGATGTCATTTTGAATTGGCCAAGGCGCAAGATAGTTACAAAGGTAAGAAGTTTTTTGGGAGCAACCCAATATTGGAGGGAATTCATTGCTAACTTTTATTCTATAGCAGCTCCTTTACATGCATTGAAAAGTGTGAAAAAGGTTTTTCAGTGGGGAGGCAAGCAGCAAAAGACCTTTGATGCATTTAAGGAAAATATCAGTTCAGTCCCCATGCTTTCACTTCCAAACTTGAGACAGTCATTTGAGATTCAGAATGATGCTAGTGACTACCCCATGGGTTCATTCCTTGTGAAACATGGTAAGCCTATCTGTTTTCGTTCGGAAACTTGGTGCAATGATTAACTATCCTACATTGGTGCAAAGTGTGAAGAAAGTGGAAGCATTACTTGATGGGTAAGGAAACAATCATTCACACATCATCAACCATTGCAATACTTGCAATCTCAATCAAAGTTGCAGCAATCAAGGCACTTCCAAAGGATGGTTTTTCTTCAACAATTCCACTTGGTAATCAGGTATAAGAAAGGTATATAAAATAAAGTTGTTGATATACTTTCTAGTCATATTGTTAGTGCAACTACTTTACTCGAGCATAATTATGTTTTGCATGAAAGTTATATTGAGGAATATGCATTAGACAATGACTTTCAGGATGTTTATGCAAGCTTGAGTCAAGGTACCCAAGTAGAGGAATTGGATTATCATTTGCATGATAACTTGTTGTACCATCTTGGAAATATTTGTATTCCACATGGAGAAAGATTCAACATCATAAGAGAGGTACACACTTCTTTTATTGTTGGTCATTTCGGTGTAAGTATGTTATGAAACCAGCTCACAAAAAGATAGAAAAGATAGATGAACGCCTTAGAA
>APFE031436260.1:112190-146051 GCA_000404065.3 Pinus taeda
CTTCTTGATATGTCCTTCTATCTTGATAGTTTGAGGAGTGGTAATCCTAGCCAATGCATTACAAGATATGGTCAGATTCATTTCTTCATTCTCGATGTGATCTTTCACTTCTTGAACCTTTTTCTTCTTGATGTGTCCTTCTATCTTGAGAGTTTGAGGAGTGGTACTCTTGCCAATGCTTTACAAGATATGGTCAAATTCATTTCTTCTCTCTCTGGGGTTGGTTCCTGGTGTATATCCTCTTCTTTTGATGTTTCTTGATCCTTTTCTTCCTCCTCTTCATAATCTATGTAAAATAATTTCTTCTCAGCACACTTATGACCTTTAGCGTATTTTTTATCACAATTGTAACAAAGCCCTTTTTTCTGTTTTTTCTTCCAATTGTTGTGGTGTCAAACTTGTAGGTTGTGGAAGGATAGGAGAAACAATACTTCCATCTTTATAGTTGTGAGGAGTAGACTTCCTTGTTGCCATAATTTTGCTTTGCACTTTTCTTGCCCTCTCCAATGAATTAGGTTCCCAATGATGAACCTCATGTTGAATGTTATCCTTTAAAGTCCCTATGGAGACATCAAGCCTCTGCTTCTATGGAATATCATTTTCCCTTATATTCAATTTTTGAAAGTCCTCAATGTTCTCTGCCATTGAACACTTTTGTTTGACATTTATCAATAGGCCAAACAAGGTGTTGCTCTTTGTATCCTCATAATGTGATATCATTTCCTCCGTGAAAATTGACCACGTAACAAGTGGTTTACGAGAACAAAGCCCTTTATACCATAAAAATTGATCCAGTTATAAATAATTAGATGCAATACATACCTTTTGTAATAGTGGTACACCATGTAGATCAAAATATTTCTCCATTTGTAGTATCCAATTTACCGGATCCTTGCCATCAAACTTCCTCATCTCACTTTTTCTTGATTTTAGGAGCTCGATCTTGAGACGATTGTAACTCTGTAATTTTAGATCTCCAAGTTTTGAAATTTTGTCCTGTAGTAGCCCTTTGAGCCTTATTTCTAACCATGAAATTCTGATCAAGATTGGATTCTGTAAGGAAGCATTATGTCAAATTTCCCACGATGACCTGATTATAGACTAGTTCAGTAAAGCAAACTTGTAAGAAGTGCCATGTGTCATTGTTTCAACTTTAGGACCTAAAACCAATACAAAAAAAACTACATTCTGTCCTTTTTCTACAACTTCTTACGAAATTTCAATTTGATGCTCAGAGAGAAAGTTATGATGATTTTCCCAAGGCCACCTATTTAGGATGTAATTTGGGAGCCTGCATAAACCCTAAATGTCTCAGATTACATCTCCGAAAATATAGCGAAACAAGCTCTGAAATGCAAACCCCAGCTTCACTAACATTTCGGTTCAAATGGGTTTTAATTTCAGAGTCTGAACCTTCGTAGAACAAATGTTATAGCGAAAATTCCACGATGACTTGTTTGAGATGAAATTTTGGAGCTTGCAAAAACCCTAACTTCCTCAGATCATATCTCTGAACATATAGCGGGACAAGATCTTAAATTCAGACGCGAGGTTCAAACTGATTTCTTCTCAAATGGTTTCTTTTTAGCTTCTGAAACTTCATAGTGAAAAAGTTATAGTGAAAATGTCACGATGACCTGTTTGAAGCAGCGAAACCCTAGAATCCACAGCTTTGATACCAAATGTTATGAAACCAGCTCACAAAAAGATAGAAAAGATAGATAAACACCTTATAAATAAGCCTCTTCGAGGGGGAAACCTCCTTTACATTACAGAAATGAACAATTCTTAGATGATAGAAATGACAATACCTCTTTTCTATATATAGGAGTCTAAGGGGTCATAATATAATCAGAGTTGACATAACAATAATAATGTAAGGGTACAATAATAACAATAGTGGGCTTCTATGGGGAATAATAATAACAATATGGGGACTACATGGGCACAACAATATAATAAGGGGGTTTTAGTAATAACAATTAGGGGTTACACTAGTAGTATAAGGACCTAACAAAGTATGACGGTGGCACATCTACAGAGGTATTGTTATTGACCTCGTATGCTTAAAAGTGTGTCACATTTTATTAAAGGATGTTCATTATGTGTAGTCAGTAAGCCTAGCAATAGGAAATTAGGATTGTACACACCACCTCGTGTTCCTTCACAACCATGGGAGAGTGTTTCTATGGATTTTGAAGGAGGTCTTCCATTGTTAAAAGAGGTCATAATTATTTGTATGTAGTTATGGATAGGTTCAACAAAATGTGTATTTTGATGCCATGTAAAAAGCAAGTTATAGCTGAACAGATTGCTTAGTTATTCTTTCAGAATGTATGGGTGCATTTTGGATTTCCCACATCCATTGTTAGTGATCGAGATTCTCACTTTGTTGGGAATTTTTGGTCAAGCTTGTGGGGATTCATGGACACCAAATTGAAAAAGAGTACAACATTTCATTCGCAAACAGATGGTCAAACAAAGGTGGTGAACAGGACAATGATACATGTTATTTGTGGGTATTGCATCAAGCATCCTAAGTTGTGGGATGAACATTCGCACTATATTCAACATGCTTACAACTGTGCCAAACACTATTCAACTCAAATATCACCATTTGAGGCATGTTTGGGATACTTGCCTAAGTCTCATTTGGATTTCATTTTTGGCAAAGATGTTGCTATTAATGGTTATAGTGATATCGACAAAGCACGAAGGTTCATTAAAAAAATCCAATTGGTACACCAAAGAGTCCAAGAACAACTTGAAAAGAGCCAAGGAAAGTACAAAGCAACGCACGACAAGCATCGTGTAGATCACAAGTTCCAAGTTGGTGACGAAGTTTGGCTTCACATTAGCAAAGAGAGGCTCCAAGGAGAAGGTAAAAAGATAAAACCAATTAGATATGGTCCATTCAGAATTTGGGAAAAGATTAGTAACAATGCCTTCAAGTTGGATTTGCCTTCATATATGAAAATTTATACTGTTGTTAATGTTGAGAACTTAAGGTTGTATAAGCCTCCATTGGTTGAAGATCAAGGAGAAAATGTCCAAATTCCTTCCACAGAGGATTTTTCTTATTAATACCTTGATGAACTACAGCAAGACACCATTCTTGATAGAAGAACAAGATCTTCAAAACGAGGGAATGTGGATTACCTTTGAGTGGGGCTCAAGGTAAAGGGCAAATTAATCAATATTGGAAAGGTGAGGGAACTGTACCCTCACTTTCTTGGACAACTGAAAGTGATCTTTTGGGGTCCAAAAGGCTTCCAGTGGGGAGGAATGACCATGTACTCAAAAAAATAGCTCAAATTGCAAAGTTGTTGGATTGGTGTGGAACCTAGACGACCACGTAGTTCTCGTCATCCTGAATCCAGTGCAACTCGTTTTGCACAAAGCGAACTCCGTATGACTCCAGAAACGAGTTCTGTCCACTTTCCCAAACATGTGAATTAAAAAAAAACAAACAAAGAAAACAAAAAACAAAAAACAAAGCCCAGTCAATAGTTCATACTGCCGACGTGGCGTTGACTAGGCAGGTGAGGTGGATTTTGAATTGGTCAAAGCATTTCTCGGCGATTTATGTCATGCCAAGTGGCACCTTTGTATTGGTCGAAATGTTGTGGTTGTTCATTTGTTTGAATGATGTCCAACCATGGGATGACACGTGGCCTCACTGGAGGCTGCCATGTGGCAACCCGAGATGCCACCAAAAACATTGCCATAGTTCGAGCGGAGGCAATGAGGGTTGAACCCATGACCTCTCAACACACACGCATAACCATTTCTAATACACCACACCATTGTTTCTTACCCCTATTGATTGTGCGGTGTATTTAAAACATGGTGGGCACAAAGTTCGGAGAACAGACTAGCCGCATGGGGCCAGCCCGTGGGTTAGTCACCCATGTGACACCACCATTAAAACTGTCAATGGTTAAGTGTCCACGGGAGGAAAGGGGTCAGTGCCACGGACTAGCCCTTGGGCACATGGACCTCCATATGAACATATTTTCCGCATTTTTAGGCCTCGATGGCCAAATTAACTGTCCGACAAATCCATTCAGATTTCAACAGATTTGGTGGCCAATTAGTGGAAAACGGGGCGAAAATGAGGGTTTGATGCTAGATTTTGGACAATTTTTGGAGCGAATAGTGGAGAAACTAGGAGAGGTCATACCTTCTCCAGTTTTCGACCAAATTGGGTGCATAAAGAAGCTAGGTATCCATCTATCTACATTTGGGACTCATAGGAGCAAGTTTGAGGAGCATTTGAGCATAATAGAGAGGCCCAAGCCATTGGAAGTTGGACCAAGGAGACGTATCCCAGAAGGGTGAACTCCTTCATCATGTTCCTGTTGTGATGTGTTTTTGGTGATGTTTTGTACATTTAAATGTTGTTATTCAGTTTCTTATTTATGTTAAAAAAATTCATAAAATTAACATAAAAAACTCATTTTCACTTGGAATAAACTCATGAATTCTTAAGCACATGAATAACATTTTGTTTCTAATTTGAGGAGGATCTTAGCACAACAAAACTAATACTCTTAATCAAATCAATTTGGCCCTCAAATATGGGAATATTGAAGTTAGCTTGTACCTTAAAAGCAGTGGCGCCTCCAGAGTGGTTGCTAGATGAAGATGCGTCGTTTGTGGGTAGTCGTCAAAGGATCTGGGCAAATTTATCCATCATCACGTTCCTTTGTCGCTCGAGGGCTCCTAGGAGAATTATTTTGAAAGGATCTAATGCCCTGTCATCTTTCTTTTCTTCCATCATGGGAGGTCATCGAGGTTTTCAGGGATGGTATTGCAAAGGTTCAGCCAGTTTGAGCCGTAACTCCTTATACCTTGACCTCGTTGGGGACATGCAAAGAAAAACAAAGAAAGAGCAAAGCACTCTAATACCATTGATCCAAACTTAAACAGGAACAAAAAAAAATTACATATATAACCATAAATACAGAGATATAGCAGAAATAACACTTCATTTCATTAAAATCAAAATACTGAAATATGCTTACGAATATAATGGAAATAAACTAGCTCTGAATTGTGTTACATGCCTCTGAACTGTGTTACAATGAGGCGCAAGGGCCTATTTATTATTGAACAACAAGGAAAAATGATAAGCAACCAAAACCCTAACCCCGGGAGATGGAACACCAAGAGTTTGTGGGCCCCATTAGGATCAGTTGGCTAGCCAACTTCCCAGGGTCGTAACTTGGTCATATTATCTTCACTTGGCACATATGATACCTTGTTGGAAAGGTTTCTTTGTGTAACACAGGATTTTCCGCAAGCCCCTACCTAGGGCTATGCTTGTTGCAGACCTAAAAAAAACGTCGTTAGAGGGGTCAAAATTGCTTCGAAATTTCACGACCCGAAAAACTGCTAAAAATAGTAAATGCTGAAATAAACAAGGAAACATATGAAACCGACTAGAGGTCTAGGTGGAATAGGTGGGTGGCTACCAATATCCACCTGGACCATGAGCATAGGATAAAATATCCCTTCATGATTTTGATAACAAAGAAGCTATGGCAAGATATTTAAATTTGACTTTGATGACAAGAAATACATAAAACTTAATTCAATGATTCAACTAGTGCTTTCTATGATCTTATCCAATTTGGAGAATTCTACATTGTTTCTAATGATAATGTCATGGTAGCACAAAAATTCTATCATTATTTGAATAACCATTAGGAGATTTACTTTTGTGACACATCCATGGTAAAACATTGCCAAGGGTTTTTTAATTAACCACTAAACACCAATTTAACATTAGGTCAATTATAGAAATTAAAAACAACAACTATCAATTCCATAAAAATTAATGTTGTTGTCACTAACACCTCCCTTACCTTTGCTATACATATAAGGGAATGATTAATAATTACAAAAAAATAAAAACAAAAAATCGTTTTAAGGATGTGTCCCATAAACTGCCATGGATATTCCACTACACAATTTGTCACAATAAATATGATTAAATAGATCATAATTTACACTATGATGATTAATTTCCTTAGCTTCTAGATTTGTTCATTACTATTTTTTTGCTTATGCACGTAATAGATGAAATGTGGAAAATAGAGAACAATAACATACAATCACACACCAACCACAATGAACATGAGATATGAATTGGGAAACCCTTATGAGATAAAACCTAGCTGGAAGGTGAGGTTGCTAAGTTATCTCTCTATATATAATCGAAATAATGTAAGTATAAAGGAGAAGGCACTCTCTATGAATATACCTCAAGCTTGTGTCCTACTAGGTTTCTATGGACACTAAAATCACTCTATTATGCCTTCTCACTCCCATCCTCTATTGTTTTACTCTACGGTGGAACAAGATACAATAAAAAATGAATGGAACCCCTTTTCCTCCTAATGGGCCAGTTATAACATAACTCAATAGCAAACTAGGTGTTAAGTTTGACTCCTCCATCTCTCAACTAGAGTTACATCTTTGTACTTCTAGATTCTTCATTATTGAATTAATGTAGCTAGCTCCTGTTCCATGAATAATGGGGCATGACATGGCATTCTCTCACATTATTGTGGTAAATAATGATAATCAACTTCTGGAAGGCATAAATTTTGCATGTGAACTCTACTTGACATATTTCTTGCATTGTTTGAGAGTTCTTTGAATGTAAAATAACGACACAGGACCCAATGCTTAAGAAGTAATTTTTTATCCCCAAAACATGTCATGTAAGGCCTCAAAATGGTGTCAAACAGTTTCAGACCCCAATTCTTCAAATTGGGTCCCACCAATAAAACTGTTGCTATAAGTTGATTCCTGTAATTTTTCGACTTTGAAAACATCAATATGGATGAAAAATTATATAGTGATCCAATTTCGATCATACCTCCCCATCTTCAGAGGAATTGTTTCCCAAAAGCTTTACTAAATGAGGTGAGGAATTTTTTCCTCTACCTTCTCCCTACATGACCATTTTGCTTTATTTAGGATTTTTCCTTTCAACCCAATTTGTCAAAGGTCAGATTACCTTTATATTGTAGTTATGAACCTCTTCTATAAAATTCTATCCTTTGTTACCTCTACTTGGGCATTTTGAGCTAAGTCCTCTATGGAAGGTGGGACTTACTCCTCTTCTTGTTCCATCATGGAAGGCTCATAGAGTTTGAGTCAACACTAAGTAAATGTCATATCCCTTGACTTGGAGTTTATACTGTAAATTTGTATATGGTTAGTGTGGTTATTACTTTAACTCTGAAGACCAATTTGGAACTAGTTTATTAGTGTTGTATTACTGATAAATATTAAATTTAAATTTGTAATTATTATGTTGTTAATAAAATAAAAGAATATGGAAATTAATGTTGAAGCTACACCTGCATGAAAGAGATAAGGTTGCAAGTTAATGATGGAAAGTGATTGGGCCCTATTACGTAAGTCCTAGGAATCTAATCTAAATGATGATGGAAAACATTAATAAATTGCTTCCCCTATAGACAAGATGGTGCCTTTGAAAGTGGGGAAATGGATCTCAGAAATGAGCTAGTAATTTCCTGCCACTTGTTGGATGAGGTGGAGATAGTTACCAACGACCAATTATTTGGATAAACGGGTTTTTCTGGTTTGTCTTTTTTTGTTGAGGAGAATACACACAATGGCAAATTGGGTGAGAGGTAAAAACTGACACAATAAGTATAAAAAGGATATTACAAACCTAAGTGCTTGGGGGGCAATTTTGGAGAAAGACGTGAAGGTTGGTTGGAGATGGTTATCTCTAGTCTTGATTTCCAGAATATTGTTTTCAAGTCGATATCTCAAACTCTCTCTAAATTTTAGAAGATAAATTTTTTATAATGTATTTTATTCATTATGCAAGTACATGACTTTGAAAATAGAATGCTAGAAACAAAAAAAAGAGATATGAAAGTTTTTAATTGTGAAATTACTGAATTTACTTGGGATATTTCATGCATTTAGTATAGTGAAAGAAATAAAGTAGATGATGAAGTGAAAGAAAAAATTTCTATTGTTTAAATTCAGTGTTTGAAGTTTATAAATATACTAGAAATTCTCACAAACAAGAATCTGCTAGTATTTATGAGTAAAGCATGAAAAATAGAGAAGATGTTGACAACTAGACATGACTAGTTTCTTTACTATTTTTCCTTTTATCAAGTGTGATGGGTCACATTAGAACACACACACGTACATAATATGAAATAAGATTAAATGTGCAGAGACACTATTCCTCTGAAAAGAAGAAAACATAGACTATATATAATTATTTTGAGGTCGTAACATAGACAAAACTCTAAATATTAAAGATATAATCTTAATAAAATAGATTACGAAAAAAATTGTTATCCAAGTTAATCTTTGTGAGGATTAACTATGAGTTATGGAAAGGTGTGAGAATAAATCAAATTAGTGTACAAGAGGGAATAAAAGAACAATAATAAATAATCTTTAAACATGTTTTAGTAGATAAAGAGTGTTTACAGTAGACAAGTTCTAATACTAATAGTCTAGAAAGAATATTTGAAGAAATATATATATAATATATATATATATAAAATATAAAACTTGCATGCAAATATAATAGTTGAATTGTTTAGAAAAAGCAAACATTGAGGTATAAAAATTTGGAGAACAAAAAATAGCATATAATGAGTTAAAAAAATGTTAGAATCCTAAAGTCGCAATAAGTGATCAAAGACGACCTTGGAATTTATTAAAGCAACTTAACAATATAAATGTCCTTGGGTTATAAAAACACTTTCACAAACAAGTACATATTAGGTATAAAAGCTTACGGCTTATAAATTTCCAACCACGAAGAATTTCTTGAGAATTAACCCTATTAATTTAAATTACAAAAATATTGGAACCTTGGTTTTCCATCATTGACAAAGAAGTCACTTACAAGCAAAGAAGTAACTAGGGGTTTAGGATCAACCGACTTGGAAGGAAGAAGTTGAATATTCCGTGAGTGGCTGACAAGCTCCAAATGATATTCTCAAAGGAAAAAGTTTCAAAATGTTTCTTGAGGATGTATTTACTTGGGAGTATATAAGAGACGAAGACTATATCAATATTTTAAAAAAAAATAGTAAATGAAATAATGAACGACGAAGAGAGAGAGACTTGCATAATAATTACTCGAAAAAATGTTTATAAACCAAGCATTCTGTCAATTTGTTTGCAAAATAAATAATTATATATTAGTAAGTTGTGATTTTTACACCTTCGACCAAAATTAGAAATTTAGAAACTCTTTGAACAATTAATTGAAAATTCGTTAGGGTTTATATCCCTATGAAAACCTTGTGTCAAAATCGAAGAAGAAAGAATGGATTTGGTGTGTGTGTATATATATACCCTGTACGGTAAAACCCTAAGAATGTTTAATAAAACTACCTGTACGGTAAAACCCTAAGAATGTTTAATACTATTCACTAGGATTTTTTAACACAAAGATTTACGGCTATTTTTTTGTGAACGTTTAAATGGTCTCTGGGAGTAGTCTAGATCCAACTCAGTTCCCAATTTATTAAAATTTATGTAGGGAATAATATATATATAATATATATATAGAGAGAGAGAGAGAGGAAGAGACCCTTAGGGGTTAAAACCCTAAGAATGTTTAATAAAACTATATACACTATAATTATTAAACAGAAGATCTTACGCCTAGCTTATGTAACCGTTTAAATGGTCATGGTAGTAGTCTAAAGCAAACCATTCCCAATTTTATTAACAATTTATGTAGGGATGGGATTTTCAATTATGAAAACCTTTGCATGACATTAACATAATATAAATTAATGAAATAACATTCAAGAAGAAGGATAAAAATAATAAATGTTTACCTGTGCAAGAAAACAAACTTTTAGGTATGGGAATTTAGCCAAATAAATTCGTTGTAGAATAAAATTAAAACGCCTGGAGGTGAAATAACTAAAAAACCCTTAGAGCCTTGTAACGAATGAAAATGGTTTAGTTTTTAATAAACTAAATATGCAAGAGTAAAACCTATAAAACAAGGATAGGTATTGAATTATTAACTAAGTGAGTTCGAATACAAAATAAGCATAATGTTGCTACTAAGACATTAGAAAACATTTAAACTAATAGTAAGAAATTCTGAAGAAATATGTGAACAAAATGAAGCTCCAAAACTAATAAATGAACATAAAACCTAAAAGTGAGAAGAGACAAAAATATTGTTAGCTTGGTAAAATAAGAAGGAATTATTATGAAAGACAAGAGATAACGCTAGTTGGGTCAAACAAAAGCCCTGCAAAGCAAAAAAGAATACCTTCAGTTGAGCCATCAAAAATAGGAGAGGATTCCACCAACTTTTTCCAGTCTACTGAAAGACCAAATAAGATCAATAAAAAGCTAGGATCTATTGATGGCAGAACAAAGAGATATCAAAGAATCAAGTTTAGTTGCCAAATTTCTTCCCTAAAGCCAAAGTTATGAATGAATTAATGAGCCAACCACTCGGGGGGTCATTACAAACAATATCAATCGTTGATTAAACAATATCAAATCATATCCATCGAAGTTGAGTTCACGTTAAGAGCAGGTGGTAATCACCATCGTGGAATTTGGTTAAAGCTCCTCGTATGTGAGTGGGACCAAAATGATTTGAAACAAATGTCCTCCTAGTATTAATAATGTTTATTGACAAATGCACATTATATAAATATAAATAGAGTTTGCAAAGGGCCAAAGTTTAATTATTGGCAATGTATTAACTAATCTTCAAAACCATAGGTGTTGATTCCATGTACAATTAGTAGGTGCATCATGAGGAATAGGAAATCCCTTGAAAGTGATAGTGCATGATTGGTATGAGTATAAATACTAAATGGAATAATTACAATCCGTATTGAAGTTATGAGGTTGGTCTAGTGTGGATTAATAGTCATTGTAATTATATGAATATATGTTTAGCCTTGTAATATTCCTAATAGAGGATTTGACAAGGAGGATTTAAGAACCATTAAGCCTAGGCCACAAGAAGTACTTTCAAAATAAAATGGTAAATTAAAATAAATGTATGGGTATGGGTATGTTGATATCAGTGTTTCTAACATTCTAATAAGGAATACCTTGGTAATGAATGGAATAGAAAGGGAACTCTATAGTTTATAATGGTGTTCTAAGACCAAACACTATGATCAATGAGGAGGATAATAAGAGTGAAAAATTGTAGTATAAATGTAAATATTTATGGTATGTGTATTTTAGTTTTATAGAACAAAAAAAATGGTGTTTTAAGATGTTTATTACAAGTGGTATCAAAGTTGTAAGTTACAACATTGAGATTTTTATGTGTCTTAAACTTGAATATTATTTTTTATGTGGCATATAGATAATCAAACAACTACAAAATAAATAAATTGAAGAATGGTTGAAGATAACAATGGACAAACTTCTATAGGGTCACCTAGGGAAGGTGAGGAGCATAATTCTGAGTTAGGGATGATGGAAGGAGAAACTAATAATACAAGTAATCATGATTTTGAAATCCTACAAGTAGTCCATAGTTTAAAGGCATGTGTAGACAATATTAAATCTAATCAAGAAAAAATATCTAAAGCAAAGGATGAACAAGAGGATATAATGGCTACATACTCATAAGATTGGAAAAAGCAAAGGCAGTAAGAAAGCTAGAAAAACTCATAGGAAAAGACTAGAAGTGAATCCGTTGAAAAAAATGAGTCTATAACTTCTAGTGAAAGTTAAACACTTGAGCTTGATGAAAGGGAGAAACAAAATTCTGATAGTCTTACCTCTATGTCCAAGAAGGAAAAGGCTACATCTTAGTTCTAGGAGGAATTTAAAAAGGTCAAACCTCCAAACTTTGATGGAGAATCCAAGGAAGGGGTAGAAGTTTGGCTTCTGTATGTCAAAGTATTTTGAGGTCTACAATTACTCTAGTTACCTAAAGGCCAAATTGGTTGCACATCATCTAACTGGTAAAACAACCTTGTGGTGGGAAGAGAATAATGCAATAAATAACATTAGAATAAAAAATTTGACATGGAAACTATTTAAAAAGGAATTTAAAAAGAAGTATTTAACAGAAAGATTCTTTGATGAGAAAGCCAAAGAGTTACATGAGTTAAGGCCAGGACAATCAACCATGGATGAATTTGCATACAAATTCGTAAGTTTGTTGTGGTATGTACCATATTTGAAATAAGAAAAGGCAAAAATACATAGGTTTATTAGTTGTCTACCTTTTTCCTATAGGGAGAGGATTGAATTTGACAATTCGAAAACCATGGATAAAACAATAAGTGAGGCAAAAATGTGTTACAAATAAAACAAATAGAAAAGTGACAATTCTAAAAGTTGAATGGCCTTCAATGCTAAGAAAAAGGGATTTAAGAAACCTGTCTTTTCTAACACCTTTAGAAACATTCAAGGTGGAAACTACAACAAAAATGTAAATAAGCAGAAAAACTTAAGTAAAAAAAGTGGGTAGGGAGTAGGAACATGAAATAAGAACTTTGATGAATTAGCTAGGCCACCAATCAAATGTTGGAATTGTAATGAAAACCACTTGTGGAGGGTCTGTCCAGAAAATCCTTTGAACTTAAAGACAACAGTAAACAATATTCAAGAAGCATCTACAATTAATGATGTTGCTTGCAATATTCCAAGGATTAGTGCAGCATTGGATGGTAGGAAAGTTGGTCATCAATCCACTATGGTGGAGATCCAAGGTAAAATATTTGGAAAAAATATGGCTGTGTTAATTGATCTTGATTCTACTTTAAATTATATTTCCCTGCTGCAATTGAAAAATGTGGACTTAAAAAGGAAAATCTAAATAAACCCCAATTAATGTTATTGTTCGTAGGAACTAAAAGAAAATTTATTAAAATAAGTAAATACTGTTCAATAGATCTGAATGGAATGTATACCAAAATTAAATTTGAACATTCTGCCTTTGGGATCCTATGATATCCTTGTTGGCATGGGCTAGTTAGAACCACACAGGGTAACCATGAATATTTTAGAAAAAACTTTGACATGCATTAATGATGAAGGGGAGGCATGTATAATGAAAGGGGTTCGAAGAGCCATTTTTGTGAGGAAAATTTATGCCTTACAGAATGTTGAAGGCAGGAATTTGACTACCTCAACATTGGGGAACACCACTTGGTTGGGAGCTTAAAGCAACTTTGTTTCCGTTGAAATTGGCGAGTCTGACTAGGTATAAAGGGACTAGTTTCCCGTTTTAAGGAGATTTAATATAGTAAAAGAATGAAAATTGATGAAATGATTTTATAGCTAATGGTGAAATTGTTGAATAAACTTATTCTATTTATTTCCTGGGATAGTACATCTTTACATGTGATTCAAAGAAAGATTTCTCAATTAGATAACTTTGGATCAAACCATAGTGCAAGTTCAAAGCTATCTTCTTAAAATTCTAGACCCCTTTCTAAATGCATGAAAGGGGTTTAAATAACCTATTAATATTACAAAAATAGTAAACTTAAAATAAAAGTCTTCAAAAAAGCTTTAACAAACTAAGCTAAGATAAAGGACGACTAAATTTGTGATCTGTTGCAACAAGAACTCATTACTGTGCTCCAGATTGATTCTTCATCTGCTATCTGAGATTGTATATGTCCATGAGTGGCTTCAGCCGGGGGGATGTACTAGTTGCATGCACATTTTTCCCGTAAACACTGCATAATTTAACACTGGAAGAAATTGTATTGTTGCGTTTGAGAGACACTTCAACAGGAGCCACTCACTATGAGGCTTCACTAGAAAAAGCCAATAACTTTCAAAGGTTCACTTGCAATAAACTTTGAATGTTTTGAATCTTCATTTTAGATGTTTCTTGCCAAGATTGTTTAAAAGCTTTGACATCTGGCAAGGTGTCCTTTGGGAATTCTTGAATTAGATTGACTTGCAATAAGGTATTTGTGATGTATTTGGTGAAATTTGAGGCAAGATTTTTGGCTCTGATATAACCATTTATGCCCGTTTCATTTTGATACCCCAGTCACCAAACACAATATCCTTCTGTGATTCTTCAATCTGAGGAAGATTAGATGAACTTCCCTAAGCGCTGTCTTTCCAATCTATATACTCAGAGATTTTCTCGTCAATATCTTCATAAAATGTCCTCAAATTAGACAGTTGATTTACTAAAGAATCGCTAGTATTTGAAAAGTCATGAATTAAGGCCAATTTGTGACAAAAGATAGCTTGTTTCTTTGTTAATAGTATGTCCAATTCTGATGCTTCCTTACAAAATTTATTTATATCTGGATTTTCTCTCAACTGGTTTATCCTTTGTTGCAATTCCAGTGTTTGTTCATCCTTGTCTTTCACTTCAGATTCAAACTGTATCTTTAAATCATTAAATATTTTCTGCAACTCTGTAAGGTTTTCTTGCCATTGTTTCTCAATCTCTTGCTTTTCTATCTAAAAAGTTTGTTCCAATTGGACAATCCTTGGATCCTTTTCTTTCATTATCAATTATATTTCTACAACTTTGTCAATGGTAGCACTAGCATCTGTGAACTAAGATAATTTGTTGAATTCCTCATTAGGGGATGTTTGAGTTCCTTTCCAAAGAACTTGAAAAGGAGTCCCATTTGTAACTAGCACTTGTGATTGTTCTAACTTCCTTTTCTTCCTTGACATGCTCACTACTTTATGCTTTGGACTATAAAATACATCCAAAGGCGATATTTCTTCAATCTTGAGGACTATCTCGACAGTAGGAAATGCAGGGATTATCTCTATCATCAACAACAGTTGATTGATTGACAATCTTAGCATTAATATTATTCTCGGGAGTTTTAGGAATATTATCCCCTTGGGAAGTCTCAATAGTAAACAAGGTTGTCCTTGTAGTTTCTAGAACCTGTTCAGTGTCTTTGCTGACTGTAATTTGCTCTTATTTTATATCAGTCAAGACACCTATAACTTGAGTTTCTTATGTTGTCAAAACACAGTTGAACTCCTCCCATACTTCATCCAATATTTTCTCCTCTTTAATTTCATTTGTTTTCTCAACAACTATAGTAGTTGTTTTGGAGACTTGGGAAATAATTGGAGCTTTTGAGGAGGAAGTTGATGCTTCTAAAGTTTCTGAATTCTATCAGAATTTCTTTAACATGGATTCTGGAAAATGGGTTATTCTTCGCTGACAATATTGATTGAATCTAATCAATTCATCTGGACTTATACGGTCTGCTGCTAATTTATCTACCATATAATATTGTGGAACCATTTCAAACAAGTCATCAAACTTGTCAGGCTCGTTTAAAAATTATTTGAGCTTAGCCTATGTTATAACATCTTTAGCTATGCCATGCAGGTCATATGGTCTATTTAGTATGGTTGGAAAACTAAAGGCTTTTAATTGTTCAATTTCAATTAAGGAATGTGAAATTTTGTAAGGCATTGGTACCACAGGAGATGGGAAAACATGGCCAGGCAAATTTCTTGGCATATTTAAGTACTTTAGTTAAGCCCTTACCAATTATTTCATAAGAAAATTTCATGGCCAGTAACTTATTTGGGACAAAAAAGGGCAAAACATGAGGATGGGCAAGGCTACCAAAAACCCGAATGTAGGTAAATGACTCTTTGCCAAACCATTTTCCAACAAGATTTAGGTCTTTATTGGCTTCTGTAGTAAGTCTAGGGGATTTCCTGCCAAATACCTCTTGGTGGATAAGAAGCGTGACCTCATGACAGATTTTGTAGAAGTGAGCATAATATTTGGATTCCCAAAGGATATCGAGATAAACAGATATAGGGCTAGGAAATTGGTCTGTTCATTTCCATCCAAGAGATGGAATATCATAAGAAAAACAAATTGCGTCCATGACATAGGCACTCATAAAGAAAGGAGGATTCCTTCTCTCAAGAACATTGTACTTTTGCATGTAATTGCATATTTGGGTGATCAAATTGTTGGATAATATAATCACCCAATCCATGATATAGCCATAAGTAGAGCCTTCTATCGATGGCACCCATTCTTCAGAGAATTTCTGCGTATTTGGATAACCATAGAGACGACATAACATAGAGAAAATATGAGAGAAAGGGTCAGCAATGGAGGCTAATGAATACATACCCCTATCCTCTCACTTGTGTTTTTTGGGTCCTTTCTCCATTCCTTGATCAGGCCTGTAGGGTTTGGATTCTTTTGCATGAATTTATATACAAATTGTGTATCATACCTCTTCTGAGGTTGAGTTAGATGATGCATTTTCCTTAAATCCTCAGCTTTAAAAGACCCAATAATTGTCTTCTTTGGCGTTATAAATGTTCTGTCTCTAATGTCCAGCTAGTTAACAACCCATCTCACGATATCTGTATATGGTAGAATTTTGGGGAGGCAACAATTATGTGAAGAAATGAATTGGCCACATCATTCCATATGGCGTCGTTACTTGGAGAAGAATTATCAGTAGTAGCAGTTTGTTTCACAATTATCCTCGGATTTTCATCCTCGAATAACTTGTATATCACCTCCCAGGAGGCGGAACCTGCATTCGGATTACATGTAGTATTTGTAAACAATGGAGACATCTCAGACACTTCTTTAGGTGGCAAGACTATTTCTTGTTGTATTACAGACTTCCTCCTTGCCTTGATTATTCTTGACATGTCCTTTAACTACTCTTTATTACAATTTACCTGTAATGAAACAAAACAAGATAAGAAGTAAGAGCTTCGAAGGACGAAACTAGTCATATCAATTCAGTGTGGGTTTTATGGAATTCCTTTCACTTTAACTAAAAATTATTACAAATCAACAAAAACCTCAAAACTAGAACTACACAGAGTGTTCATTTAATTTCCCAATGTTTGGTCATGTGATACTGGCACTTGTCATTATATCAGAAAATATTTTATCGGCGTGTGGTATCGAGTGACATTACATAACTCAATGATTTGTGATTTCCAAAAAAGTATATAGGTCTAGGATAAATATTAGCAAAATACCGGAGTTTAACATAACGTGATATCGACATCCGTCAATTGACGGATGTCAATATCCGCGCTTGACGGATTGCAATATCGGTTCAACATTTTGCATTTCGGCTTATCGTAATTTCGCATTTCAGCATATCGCAATTTCGCATTTTAGCTTATCGCAATTTCAAAATTGGCTTTTCATTGTTTAACTTTTCAGTTATCCTTTGAAATCACTGACACCATGCATACCTTTTAGTGGGACCAACTCTTTTATAGTTTTTTCATTTATTTTTTATGATTTTGGGATTCATTTAGACTTGTAATTCGTCTAAAGATAATGGGGGGTTGTTGAGTACCACAACATAGTTAAAGAAATGTGCTCAAAAGGGATGCCAAATGTTTTCAATTGAGATTGAAGATCTTTTTAGTAACAATCAAAAACCATTTGGACAGGATTATCCTTTATTAAAAAAATATAATGATGTATTTCAAGAAGAAATACTAGGACTTCCTCCAAGAATGGATGTAAAATTTATTATTAATCTTACACCTGGAGAAGTTCCAATATCAAAATCCCCTACAAAATGAGTATTCTTGAACTATTGGACTTATAAATTCAACTACAAGAACTACTAGACAATAAGTATATAAGACCTAGTGTATTTCCTTGGAGTGCAATGGTCTTATTTGTTAAAAAGAAAGATAAAACCCTTAGAATTTATATAGACTACAGGTAACTCAACAAAATGACCATAAAAAACAAGTATCCCTTGCCCTAAATTGATGGCTTCTTTGACCAAGTTAAGGAAGCTTCAATTTTCTCAAAAAATGACTTAAGATTTGGATACCATCAAATTAGAATAAAAGACAAGGATATTCGTAAAACATCATTGAGGATATTGTATGGACATTATGATTTCATTCTACTTCCATTCAGAGTCATTGATACACCAACAACTTTTATGTGTCTAATGATTAGTGTACTTAGCCCATTTTTGGACAAATTTGTCATTGTATTCATAGATGTCATCTTAATCTACTCGAAGAGTAAAGAATGACATTATCATCATTTACAAATGGTTGTTCAAACACTTAGATAAATTGCGTTGTATGCTAAGTTTAGCAAGTGCTTATTTTATCAGAAACAGATTCACTATTTAGGCCATGTGGTATTTGAAGAAGGGAATTTTATGCATCTGGAAAAGATAAATGATATCATAGAGTGGCCAGTGCCTAAGGATGTGGTTGATATTAGCCCTTTCACGGAAGTCACAGGTTATTATAGAAGGTTCATAACGGGATTTCCAAACTAACATACCTAATCACTTCTTTACTGAATAAGGGAATTAAGTTTGAATGGAATAAAAAATGTCTAGATAATTTTGAAAAATTGAAGCAATTGTTAACTATTGTTCCAATATTGAAATCAATTGATCCCAATAAAGACTTTATAGTTTGTACTTATGCGTGTAAAGAATGTTTGGGGGAGTTTTAATGCAAGAAGGCCATGTAATAAGTTACGAGTCCAAAAAACTTAAAGATCATAAGAATAACTATGCTATGCATGATCTAGAGTTACAAACCATCATTCACGCCCTAAAAATGTGAAGGCACTATCTTATGGGGAGAAAATTCCATCTAAAATTGATAATGTTAGTCTCAAATATTTATTTATCCAGTCAAATATGAATGTTAGTCAAGCACGATGGATGACATTCCTTAGCGAATATCACTTTGAAATCATACACATTAAGCAAAAGAGAACAAAATTGCAGATGCTCTGAGCAAAAATTTGAATAAGATTTGTGTCATTTCTACAAGTAGTTGTCAAATAAATATGGTTGAAAAGGTCAAAACAGTTGCATATTTGATCAAGAATATGTAAAATGTAAGGAATA
Source organism: Pinus taeda (assembly GCA_000404065.3). Taxonomy (NCBI): domain Eukaryota; kingdom Viridiplantae; phylum Streptophyta; class Pinopsida; order Pinales; family Pinaceae; genus Pinus; species Pinus taeda. Next base: position 131,072 of record APFE031436260.1, read on the forward strand.
AATTCATAAATATGACTCATAGGATGAAGAAGAGAGTTTTTTTTAGTGAATGATCAATACCTGTTGATGTATAGGGATATAAATTATTTACCTAATGATTCAAATTTGAAATCATGTGTCCTAGATGAACTACATAAGAAGCTTACAATTGGACATCCTAGTTATTATAAGTTAATAACTATGTTAAGAAAATATTTTTATTGGCCTAATATGAAAACAAAAACAATAGAATATGTAGCTAAATGCTTAAAATGTCAATAAGTTAAAGCTTCCCATTAATGTCCAACTGGGCTATTACAACCTTTACCCATTCCAGAATGGAAATGGGAGATAATATCTATGTAATTCATCATTGGCTTACCAAAAACTAGGAGACAACATGACTCTATAATGGTGGTAGTTGATAAACTCAATAAAGCAACACATTTTATTCCTATAAAGTCTACCTTCAAGGCCATTAACATAGTAGAAATATTCATGAAGGAGGTCTTTAGACTGCATGGTATGCCCAAAACTGTGATTTCAGATTGTGATGCAAATTTTACTTCTAAATTGATGGTCAAACAAAAAGGACCAATCATATCTAAGAATGTATGTTGAGAATGTATGTCATGGATAGGCCCACTAAGTGGGAAGACTATCTCCACTTAGCTAAGTTTTCCTACAATAATCGATATCAAACTCATTAAAATTGATTCCTTTTGAGGGGATGTATTGGAGACGGTGCAAAGTACCACTGAGTTTGGATCATCTTGAAGATAGGCTAGTGGTCCAAATATGTTAAAGGAGGTTGAAGAGGTAGTTCAACATAAGCAAAATTTGAAAGTAGCCCAGGATCGCCAGAAGAGTTATGTGTATCTGAAAAGAGTTCAAAAATAATTCAATATTGGTGACCGTGTTTATTTTAAGGTGAAATCAAAGAAGAGCACACTTAGACTTGGCAATTGTGCCAAGTTATCACCTAGATACTGCAAACTGTTTGAAGTGTTAACAAGGATTGGACTAGTGGCTTATCAACTTGCTCTTCCAACAAACATAAAAAATCATAATGTGTTTCATGTATCTTTGTTAAAAGAATATGTACATGACACAACTCAAATAATTGATTGGAATGTTGTACAAGTAGAACCATTGGGAGAGTTCCTAGCATAGCCTCTACGTATTCTAGGCCAGAGAGATGTCATGCTGTAGAATAGAAACACAACTCAAGTTAAAGTTTAGTAGAAGGATTTCAACCCATAAGAGGCAACTCGAGAATTGGAACATGCTTTTAAAGAAACATATCCATCATTATTTTGAAATATGCGATGAATTCCAAAGTTTAAGAGCAGACACTAGGACGGTGTCAAACTCAAGTGGAGGACGATATGATATCCCCTGACTTTGGAGTTTATATTATAAATTTGTATATGATTAGTGTGGTTATTTCTTTAAATTTGAAGACCTATTTGGAAATATTTTATCAATGTTATATTACTCATAAATTTTAAATGTAAATGTGTAATTATTATGATGTTAATAAAATATGAAGCTACACCTAGTTAAAAGAGATAAGGTTTCAAGTTAATGATGGAAAGTGGTTACTCCTATTTATTAAGTCTTGGGAATATAATCTAAATGGTTAGATTATTAATGATGATGGGACACATTGATTAATTGCTTCCCTTAATGACAAAACAATTCCTTTGAGAGTCGGGAAGTGGACCTCGTAAATGAGCTAGTAACTACATGTCATCTCTTAGATGAGGTGGAGCTAGTTACCAACTACCAATTTCTTTGGTAAAGGGGTTTTTCTATTTTGTATTTTTTCTAAGGAGAATTCACATAGTGGTAAACTGGGTGAGAGGCAAAAAGTGACAAAATAAGTACAAAAAGGAACTTGTAGACCTGAGTGCTCAGGGGGGCCATTTTGGAGAAAGAAGTCAAGTTTGGGTGGAGTTGGTTAGTTCTAGTCTTCATTTCCAAAATATTGTTTTCAAGTTGGTATCTCATACTCTCTCTGAATTTTTAAAAGATAGATTTGTTATAATATATTTCGTTTGTTATTCAAATAAATGAATTTGAAAATAGAATGCTAGAAACAGAAAAGGAGAGCAAAAAGCATTTAATTGTGAAATTATTGAATTTACTTGGGATATTCATGCATTTAGTATAGTGAAAAAATACATTAGATAATGAAGTGAAAGTAGAAATTTCTATTGTTTAAATTTAGTGTATGAGGTCTATAAATATACTTGAAATTCTCACAAACAAGAATGTGCTAGTATCTATGAGTAAAGTATGCAAAATAGATAAGGGGCTACTAACTAAACATAACTAGTCTTTTCTATTAATTTTCCTTTTATCAAGTGTGATGGGTCATATATATGTATAGTATATATATATATATATATATATATATATACACACATACACACAGACCACACACATATATATATATGTGTGTGTGTGTGTGTGTGTGTATGTGTATATATTATATATATGATGGTCATATATATGTATATGTTATATTTATATATATATATATATAACACATACACACAGACACACACACATATATATTATGTTGGTGTGTGTGTTGTGTGTGTGTGTGTATATATATATATATATATTTATATATATATATATATATATATATATATTCTACTGTATATTTGCAATTGTTCATGAAGTTTTAATCAAAATCACATGACACAAACCTACTCTATTTCTCTGCAAAAAGTAATTCAGAATACAGAACAAAAGTTTTAGACATTCAATAAGAAATAACACACATGCACACAATGGTTTTACTGGGGAAAGCAATCTGCTAAAAAACCCAATGCCTGCTTGCATTAATACAATGCATAGAGATGTATTACAATTGCTTTGCTCAACTGAGCACAACCCGCAAGTGCATAACCTATCTCTCTACTCACTGAGAAGATCTTACCCAGACTTAGTCAATTTTTTCCTCTGCTTGAGCTCCTATTTCCTTGCACAATTCCTTGAGAAATTAGGCCCCTATTATTAAGGAATTTCTCCAAAATGGATTGTGAAATTCCTTAGATTGATCATCAGGTTGCATGCAACACCTGTACACTCTAGAAAATCTTGGGTTGTGCTATGTTCTTTCCAGACTAGCCCAAGTAGTTAACCGAGGGGTCAGAAGGGGGGCAGAGCTACCCCTTCGTTGCATTGATTGCGTAGCAAGAGGAGTCACAGGGGGCTTGGGGGGTGCACGTAACCCCAATCTATGGGGTCCCCGTAAAAAATTTGGTTTTGGACTTTATATTAGGTTGGGCGGACCTACCTATGGTTTTGTGCATGTGTTTCGCACATGGTTTTGGATGTGATGGTTTTCGGTCCATGGTTTTGGACACAATGGTTTTCGGTCCATGGTATTGGATGCTTTGGCATGTATAAATATGTATTGTAACATTGAAAGGAACATAATGAAAAATCAAGCTGGTAGTCCCTATTTTGGGATCCAGGGAAAATCTCTGTGTATATGTGTTTTATGTGTTATGCTCTCGCATTGTTTATTTTCTGTGTTTTAGAATTCGTATGCAGGTAATTTCTGTACAGGGTTAAAACCTACAAAAAAGTCTACAACTGATGTCACACTACCTTGGAATCTCCACCTCAACTGGGTAACTCGAATTCTTAGCATGCACTAGCTATTTTGGTCGATTGATCATTTAACTAGGTGATCACTGAGTTTCACTGAAGTCCCACTGCACAACTAACCTGCCACTAGTTCCTACAACAATTGGAACTAGTTTAATTGAAAACAATTTGAGATAATTGACTTTGATTACTACAAATTAGAAAAACTTAACTTTAACTCCTCCAACTCAAATTTACTAAGTAAACTAGGTGACACAAGCCATGTCACACAAGTTAACTACATCCAAGTTTTCTGTTGATGTGGAAATTCAAATTTTCTCAATTTAAACTATAAATTCAATTGAACCACTCATAACTATAAACTATAAATTAAAATTCAATAGTTCAATTGTTTCGTAAATAATTGAACTATTGAATTATAGTTTATAGTTTATACTTATAGCACTCATGCACTATGGCTTTATAGTTTAAAAGGTTCAGTTGAATTTATAGTTCTTAATACTAGAGCGTGCTATCCCTCTGGCCTAGAATACGAAAGCTAGAAAAACTCATAGGAAAAGACTAGAAGTGAATTCACTGACCAAATTGAGTCTATAACTTCAAGTGAAAGTCAAACACTTGAGCTTGATGAAAGGGAGGAACAAAATTCTAGTAGTATTACCTCTATTTCTAAGCAGAAAAAGGCTACATATTAGTTGTAGGAGGAATTTATAAAGATCAAACCTCCAAACCTTGATGGAGAATCCAAGGAAGGGACAGAAGCTTGGCTTCCACATTTGTCAAAGTATTTTGAGGTCTACAATTACCCTAGTTACCTGAAGGCCAAATTAGCTACATATCAGCTAACTGGTAAAACAACCTTGTGGTGGGAGGAGAATAATGCAATAAATAACATTAGAATAAAAAAATTGACATGGAAACAATTTAAAAAGGAATTTATAAATAAGTATTTAATAGAAAGATACTTCGATGAGAAAGCCAAAGAATTCCATGAGTTAAGCTTAGGACAACCAACCATGGATGAATTTGTGTACAAATTCATGAGTTTGTTGAGGTATATGCCATATTTCAAAGAAGAAAAGGCAAAAATACTTAGTTGCCTACCTTTTTCCTATAGGGAGAGGATTGAATTTGACAATTCGAAAACCATGGATAAAACAATAAGGTAGGCGAAACTGTGTTACAAAAAAAAAAAAAATAGAAAAGTGACAATTATAAAAGTTGGATGACCTTCAATGCTAAGAAAAAGGGATTTAAGAAACCTGTCTTTTCCAACAACTTTAAAAACATTACAGGTGGAAACTACAACAAAAATGTAAATAAACATAAAACTTAAGTAAAAAAAGTGGGTAGGGAGTAGGAATAGGAAACAAGAACTTTTATGGATTAGCTAGGCCACCAATCAAATGTTGGGGGTGTAATGAAAACCACTTATGGAGGGTTGTCCACAAAATCCTTTGAACATAAAGACGACAATAAACAATATGCAAGAAGTATCTACAGTCAATTATGTTGCTTGCAATATTACAAGGATTAGTGCAGCATTGGATGGTAGGAAAATTGATCATCAATCCACTATGGTGGAGATCCAAGGTAAAATCTTTGGAAAAAATGTGACTCTGTTAATTGATCCTAGTTCTACTTTAAATTATATTTCCCCTACTACAATTGAAAAATGTGTACTTAAAAAGGAAAATTTGAATAAACCCTGGTTAATGCAATTGGCCACAAGAACTAAAAGAAAATTTATTGAAATAAGTAAAGATTGTTCGATAGATCTGAATGGAATGTATACTAAATTAAATTTGAACATTCTGCCTTTGGGATCCTATGATATCCCTGTTGGCATGGACTAGTTAGAACCACACAGGGTAATCCTAAATTTTTTAGAAAAACTTTGACATGCATTAATGATGAAGGGGAGGCATGTACAATGAAAGGGGTTCCAAGAGCCATTTTTGTGAGGAAAATTTATGCCTTACAGTTAAAGAAATGTTCTTGAAAGGGATGTGTAGTGTCCTATTTTTCTAGTATAGTTTTGTCACTCCTATCAAGGGTTATATATATATGATAGGTTGATCACTTGATTGAGAAATAATGTTTTACATACATAGTTATATTTCCTTTTATGTTTATGTATGATAGATTGATCACTGGATTGGGGAACAATGTTTTATATAGTTATATTTCCTCTTATATGTGGCATCATTGATTATGTGTATTAGATGGTTTTTGTTAAGTAAAATGTTAAACATATGTTTTACTGTTTGTATCTGATTTATGAAGCAGATGTATGACATGGATGGTGATCCAAGATTGAGATACATATACCCATGGATTCCCATGGTTATGCGGAATAGATGGCTAATTATGATTTATGAATGATACACGATTTGTGTGATTATATATGTCTAATATTGTACTAAGTAGGATGTGGTAGGGTACCTGGTCATTTTCCAACAAGGATGTTCAATTATGAATGACTGTGGAAGTCATTTCTTCAAAACCAAAATGATTGTGGAAGCCATGCACCATTCTGGGTAAATTGTGATTAAGTTAATTTCATTATGAAATTCATTTGATTCCTTTGATCTATAAGATTGTAATGTGTGCAGGTCTTTGAACAAGGCCTTACCAGCGAACCATCAGATGGGTAAAAGCTCACAATTAGTACCATAAGGAGAAACCCAAAGTTTCAAAGCATAGAAGATGAAAGGGCATGGAAATTAGGGCGTGGAGTCCTAAATCCAAGAAAGATAAAGATGTGGAATCTTGTATATTTAGGGCGCGGAGTCTTGAATATTTAAAAAGATCAAGTTGTGGAAGCTTGGATCTTTTGAGTAGATCAGGGCACGGAGTCCTCAATCTACTAAGGCACGGAGATGCATGAAATAGGGGTGCAAAATCCCTATTCTGCAAAATAAAAATACCACTCATGGATGAATTTCCTTAAATAAAATTTCATTTTCACAATTTCGGAATGACTTTCTAAAAATAGAAAGTCATGTTCAGCATCTCAAGCACAACTTTCCAAAAATAGTAAATCACTTTACATAAATTGGTAATCAAGTGGAGTTGAAGAAAAATGAATTAACTTATCATTAATCAATCCTAATAGTTCAATCTTGATTGAATCCTCAATATTATTATTATCTTTTACGAGACTATGATATTATTATTAAAAATGAATTACAAGTCAATTTTATTTCCTCAATCAATTCACACATCTCCTTCATGACTCTCATGGCTCTCTCTCTCTCTCTCTTAAATAATTCATTATACTCTATTTTATGCACTCATCAAAGAATGGCATATTCCTTTTCACTCATTAAAAACATGTCATGAAATATTCCTCTTACTCTCTCTTTAATGCATATGTTACACTCTCCTTAACTAAGGCATGCATACCTCTCCTTAATGGCATAAGTTACACTCCTCTAAATGGAATCCAATGCATGCACGTTAGTCCTCCTTTATGACGAGAATCGGTTGCTCCTCCTATATATGAGTCTCATGTATTCTCATTTGGGGATTAGGAGGCTAAGAGTGGAAGAGACTTGAGGAAAACAGTGAGAGGGAGAGATATGGAGAGTAGCCAATTGCTTCCATAATAAATATGAAATTATTGTTAAAATCCTAAGATCTCTAGCTATTGAGGTTGGCCATGAGTGGTATTGAGAGGAAGTGAAAAATTGCTTCCTTAGTTTGCCTTGCAAATCTCTCTACTGTTGTCTTTTGGTACTGCTTGGGAGCTTTTGCAGCTCGGGGGTTCTAGGGGGAGAAGTTCTTCCTAGATATGGTTGGGAAGAAAACCGGGTGGTTCACAATGAGTTGGTAAGGATATTGGAGCTGGAGCATACTCCCAATTTTTGAGTTGTATAAATTCACTGCCATGTATGTTGACAACATTATATTTTGTTTCTTTTTGTAGTTCATTACATGGTTTTGCTTATTTGGTTGTTGACTGAAACTTAGATGTATATCAAATGCTGCACACTAAATGTTGAAGGAATTTTACAATAATTGTAGTTTATTTTATGTAAGTTTTTTTTGTACAGTTTCATTACAAGTTGATTTATATCATGTCTTAATGGCTGAAGCATTCAGGCTGCCATGGGTTTTATGAAAACATGTTAATAGCATAAATTTGGTTTTTCCTTCTCTTTTTACAACTGTAGATAAGTTTTCAGAGTATATGTTTGACAAAAGGGGTAAATGAGATAGTATGAATTTGTTTTTTGTTGTGGTTTTAAATAATCGCATTTCTCGGTGTTTCTGTTTTGATTTATTTTAAGTTCAGGGGGTATCTGTACCTTTTGGCCATGTCGCCCCAACTTTGATTACAAAAGCAGAGTTTCAGAATCCAGTTCTGTAATCTTCTATATTTTACAGATTTGTTGTTGCTGGCTAGTGGTTTGTCTTGCTACATTTTTTTTTGTAGCTATGATTTACTTGGTAATATATTTTGATGAAATCAGTGTGTTATATAAACTTGGAATTATTATTTTAAAGTATCAATGGTTAATACATTGATAGTTTAATAAACTTGTGACTGCTTGTTTGATAGTTTAATAGTTAGCGGCTTGTTTTGTGACTGCTAACCGTTGTTCAAAATTCCCAATGGCTGTAGCTACATGTTGTGAGCAATTTGTAAAAATTCTTAAATATTTATAGTCATTATGTGCCTAAATTTTTGTATATGCAACAATCAAGATGGATGAAAGTTATACTTATGTATTAGGTTCACTTCTTGGCATCACTGACAAAGAAAAAAAAATTACGTAATCTTAGATTCATGTTAGTTATTTTTGGTGAAATCGCCTTAAGGGTTATGGTTGTAAGTGTTTGAAAAAATGCCTCAATGGTTGTACATTTCATGCTTGCAAACTGTTTGACATAATGCTTCAATGGTTGTAGCTAATTACATCTATGAATTGTCTATAAAAATGACTAAGTAAATTTAGGATTTGCAACCAGGGTGTTTTTGGAAATATCTCAAAGAATAAGCATGATGATTCCATTGAAATAAAAATCGATGGAAGACAAATTGGTTAGGTGAAATGCTGTAAATGTTAGCTCACATATGAATTCATAATAATTGGAAACCACTCCTTTAGAAGTTGAATTATCTTGTTTTTCTTCCCTTTGTTTTACCAAACAATTCATAGGCATATTACCTAGAACAAAATCAAATTAGTCACTCTTAAACACTCTTAATTGCAATAGAATGAACAATTAGCTTATTGGAAATTGTGGTTTGTAAATATTGATATTATTTATCCCACTAAAGACTCTATCATTTAAATGTGATTTTAAGACTTATGGTTGTAAGTTTTGGATCTTGAGGAACCATGACCCTATAGCCTTAATCAGAAGTTTAATATTACCATGGGTTAGTTAGTTAGTAGAAATCATTATGTAGTGTAAAGAATACCAATAAAAATAAAAAATAAAAATATAGATATATAACCTTGCATTAACTTTTACGTCTTAAAAACTTAAATCGCATTTTGATTTAGCCTTAGTATAATACTAATGGTTGGTAAGGTGGGACCTTACATATGGTATCAGAACAGGTTAAAACTCTAGGACTTAGGGCTTGCATACTAATATTTATTTACTTACCTAAATTTTTGCTTGGATAGGTTAAGTAATCATGGAGAGAACATCAAGGAGGAGGAAGGAAGTCTCATCTCCACCTCCCCAAGATAAAGAATCTAAGCAAATATCCATCAGGGAAGTAAGGGATATGATGTTATCTTTCCAAGAGAAGGTTGAAGTCTTGATTAGTAGGGTTGGGGGAAATCCTTCAGTGCCTGGTTCTTCATCTCAATCAGAGAGGCAAGAAATACCATCTGATGGAGATGTACATAGAGAGTTGGAAAAAGTTAAGGTTCCTAGCTTTAAGGGTACCGCAAAAAGGGAGGTAGCAGAAGCTTGGTTGGAAAACATGCGCCTATGTTTAGAGTTGCAGAATCATTCTAACAACCAAAAGGCAAAGTTGGTTATATACCAACTTAAGGAGAGTGCACTATTATGGTGGAGGAACATAGAATCCCAATTGGGATACTCCATGTCTACCTTGACATGGGAACGATTTGAAGAGGAATTTCGAGCAAAGTACCTTTCTGCTGAATACTTGGAGACGAAATTGAATGAGTTCCATGATCTTAAGCAAGGAACTAAGACAATCCTTGAATATGAAGCATGATTCATGGAGTTGCTTAGATATGCTACCCATCTAAATACTGAAGCCCTCAAGGTAAACAAGTTTGTGTATGGATTGAATCCTATTATAAAGGAAAAGGTGTGAATTTTGAGGTCTACTACGTTGCATAAGGTAGTGAAACAAGCAATTATAGCCGAGGAAGAATCATTGGGGAACAAAGGGGGGGATAAAACCCCAAATCTATCATTCCATGGGAAACCTCCTCAAAGGGGAGGCCAATATGTAAGACATAAGTCAGGTGGTTGACATCATCAGGGATTTCAAAATAATCATACTTTTAAGAACCAAATAAATAACCCAAGGCGACATCTTCAACAAAGTAATGCTCGCACTCAAGAATCACCTAATAAAAGGATCACATTTATGAAAACTTCTCCCACTTATGGATGTTGGACTTGTGGAGGACCTCATTATGAGCGAAATTTCCCTGAAAAGAAGACTGAAGCACAATCAGAGCAGGAACAAGTCACTATTAGAGATATGGGCAGAGCCCATAGGATTCATGTAGTTGTGCAAAATGCCAGGTCGAGCAACAGTCTATAGTGCTTGAAGCATCAGATAAGCTAAATGGTATGGTTGTTACTATTTTGATTGATCCTGATGCAACCGCAAGTTTTATTTCTCCTAATGCTTTATTGAAATGTAAATTGGTGGCAATAGAGAAAAATGATTTTGATCAAGTTCAGATGGCCTCAGGACGATCTCAAAAGGTTGAATGCTTAGTGCAAGAGTGCCCTTTAGACTTGGGAGTGTGTGTCACAAATGTGAATATTTATGTGACACCACTTGGTCACTATGATGTGATAATTGGGATGGACTGGCTTGAAGCCCACTGAGTTGTGCTTAGTTGTCGAAGAAAAACCCTTCATTTTTTGAGTGATGAGGGCCAATCTATGGTTATCCATGGGAAAGGAGACCTGTTTCTTTAAGACTTATCTCATTCTTGCAGATGAAGAGAGGTCTTAGGAAAATATGTCAAATGTATGCTGTAATGACTTTAAATGAGGGAGAGCTTTCATCCTTTGAACAATATCCTTTCCTTTCACAATTCTCTGATGTCTTTCTAGAGGAGTTGTCTGGTTTACCTCCAAAGTAGGAGATTGACTTCTCCATAGAGCTAAAGCTTGGTACCGAACCTATATCCAAAGCTCCCTACTGAATGCCTATTGTTGAACTTCGTGAGTTGCAAGTGCAACTTCAAGAGTTATTGGACAGGGGTATGATTAGACCTAGTGTTTCACCTTGGGGAGCTCCAGTGATATTTGTAAAGAAGAAGGATGGATCCCTTTAGCTATGTGTTGACTACAGGCAATTGAATCGAGTAACTATTAAAAATGAATATCCTTTGCCTCGCATTGATGATCTATTTGATCAAATGAAGGGAGCCACCATATTCTCCAAGATTGATCTTCAATCTGGATATCATCAGCTCAGAGTTAAAGAAGAGGATATTTCCAAAACCGCTTTTCGAACTTGTTTTGGTCATTATGAGTTCGTGGTTGTTCCTTTTGGGTTATCTAATGCCCAAAGAGTGTTTATGAGTCTGATGAATGGTGTATTTAGGAATTACTAGGACAAATTTGTACAAGTGTTCCTCAATGACATCCTAATCTATTCAAAGTCCCTAGAAGAGCATAAGCAACACCTGAGATTGGTGTTACAATGCTTAAGAGAAAATAAAATTTATGCAAAAATGTCCATTGTCTTGGACACATTATCTCCAATAAAAAATCCATTGTCTTGGACACATTATCTCCAATGAAGGCATTTATGTTGACTCAGCAAAGATCGATGCAATTTCAGAATGGCCAACACCCTCTAATGTGCATGACGTGCATAGCTTCACGGGTATGGCAAGATACTATTGGAGATTTGTGGAGGGGTTTTAAAAAATAACCGGCCCTATCACTTCATTTCTTAGGAAGGGAGTACGATTTAATTGGACAAATGAGTGTGAGCAAGCATTTTCTAAGCTCAAACAATGTTTGACTATAGCTCCAATACTTAAGGTTCCAGATATGGATAGACCATTCATAGTATGTACCAATGCGTCAAAAGATGGATTGGGTGCGGTATTATCACAAGATGGTAGGGTGATTGGATATGCCTCTAGGAAGTTAAGGACACATGAGGAAAACTATGTAACCCATGATCTAGAACTAGCAGCTATAGTTCATGCCTTACAAATTTGGCGACATTATCTGGTGGGAAAGAAATTTGAATTGAAAATAGATCACAGAGGTTTGCAACGTATATTCACTCAAAGTGATCTAAATTCTAGGCAAAGAAGGTGGTCAAAACTCCTAAGTGAATATGATTTTGACATAACTTACATCAAGGGTACATTGAACAAAGTAGTCGATGCACTCATTCAAAGACCACGAATATTTTTAGTAATTCCATTGAAGATTGATTTACAGGAGTGCATCTTGAGGGCACAAGATGTAAATGAATGGTGCAAGGAAGTTAAAGTTTCTCTTTCTGGGGAGAGGGCTAAGAAAAACAAGGTAGAAGGGTATTCTTGTGATGATGACAGTATGGTGAGATTCATGCAAAAGTTGTAGTTCCAGATCAAGATGGGATTTGTGAGTTCATTTTGAAAGAAGCTCACCATGCAACATATATGGCTCACCCGGGATTCCAGAAGATGTATATTGATTTAAAGCAAATTTTCTTTTGGGCAGGCGTGAAGAAGGATGTAGCAAATTTTGTGGCAAAATGTTTAGAATGTCAGCTAGTTAAAGCAGAACATGGTCATCTAGCAAGATTTTTGCAGCTGCATAACATTCCTGAGTCCAAATGGGAAGCAATATCTATGGACTTTATTGTTGAATTACCTAAAACAACCAAAAGGCATAACTCCATTTTTGTGGTGGTAGATAAACTGTTATGAACCAGCTCAATAAAAGATGGAGAAGATAGAGCAACGCCTTAGAATTCAGCCTCTTCGAGGGGGCAACCTCCTTTACATTACATAAATGAACAATTCTTGGATGATACAAATGACAAAACCTCCTTTCTATATATAGGAGTCTTAAGGAGTCACAATATAACCCAGCTGACCTAACAATAATAATATAAAGCCACAAAAATAACAATAGAGGGATTCTATGGGGCACAGTAATAACAATATGGGGGAAATAGGGGCACAACAATATTAATAAGGGGTATAACTACAATAGTAATGGGGTAATCACTAGTATTATAGGGACCCAACATGTACTGTCAATCGTCAAGCCACACAATGTTATCTATCATTGAAACCAATTGTTGCCACTGCAAAACTTGATCAAAAATATGTCAAAATGTATACGCTATTGTTATGAATAATACCCACTTATACATGTTTTTCCTTAATCAGACCCGCATATAGATCTTAAAAATATTGATCCTTCAAACAGAAACACTGCACTACTGAAATAAAGCACAGAGGCATATATCATTCATCACATATTTCTGACCTACTTACTAATCATTACGTACTAGCATTAATATAGTTAAATATTTCATTCACAAACCATTAAACTTCACCATAACTATCACATATATATTATTATGAAGAAGACCACATCAATAGACAGTAGAAATCATAGCAAGACTCATCTTCTTCATTAACTGCACATACTTCAGAAACCTTAGCATATGTATGTGACCCTTAAAAAATACTTTCGCATGTGTACTTGCCTTTCATGAAGCATACCCGAGTACATATTTGTCCATCATGCAAGAATTGATACGCAACTATATAGGGACAGACTCAAGTATATATGCGCATTTTCTAAGACAAACTTGCATACATATCTGTAATTATTAACTCATTCCTTTGATGCACAACAGAACTTCAATCAAACCCAAATATCAACAAACATACATTATAACATTATTATCAAAGATCAACCCATAAGAAAATCATGTAGTCATTTCAGGTCTACAATAGTTTATCCCACATCACATTCCTTTTGCAACCTTATTTCATATCAAACAATTCATCAATATACCATTACTTGCATACAAAACACATTGATCTTAATCTCCTTATATAACTTAGGGCTTATCCAATACCATGAAACAAATCCTTAGTAATTCCAATGGTATTCCTGGACGGGATCAAATATTCGGTGACGCTCATTACTATGGGCCAATACTATGGTAGACATCCCTAGTATTTAGGATACCATGGTGCGGAAAATGTACGCACTTTATCTTATCCATATCCGCGTGTATAAGCGGCTTTTCTTTACAGAACTCGTGTGTATTTCCCAAAACATCACCTTCATCATTCTTCTATTTCTGGATTGCTATAACTTTGTCCAAACTATATGGCACATGTGTACTAGTTTGTAAAATCATCATGTTATCATCGTGTTGACAATCTTCATCAAGTAAGGTGCCATCAAGGAAAACACATTTTTCATAATATTAGCTAAACATATTTGACACCCATGTTGAATGTTGCACTTTGTAGATGATCTAAGCATCTAGCAGCTTCCTCAACTTCTTTTGCATCATGGGCCCAAGCGTCGGAGGCACCTTCCATAGCATCTACTGGAAAGTCTTGGCCCCTTCCTTAATTGGGATGACATGTTGGATTATTCGTGTGTCGTGTTAGACTCCTGCTCATAGCAGGTATTCATCTTTCATGATTAACACGTTTACATGCCAAATATGTCATGCTCTGCAGGCTGCAATGTTCCATATTTGCTGCAGAGGCCAAAGAAGTGTCCATGAGAGTGTGTTAGTCTAAGTGCCTCTGCTGCATTCCAATTTTGATAAGTTATTCCATTTTTGAAGAATTTCCAACTAAAGGGAGATCCAAACAGCTTAATCTTGGTCTCCCTAGTTTTCAATTTCCTGTTGTAGAATATAGAGAATCATTATCTGTCCAAATAGCTTAAACTTGGCAGATTCTTAGATAGGTAGAGAAGAAAGGGTGCTCAACAGCTTAATCTGAGCCCCTGGATGGAATAAGTATAGATTTAGGTAGAAGGACAGTAAATAAAAGAAAAAAGTTGAAAAGTTGGGTTTGCTAGTTCAAGTGCACCCAAACCAAAAGAAGAAAAAATGCCAGGTAAAGTAGGCTGGGTAAGTAGTTTCGTGGTTGCAGAAATCAAGCTATGTGATCCATTTCATATTTTCAAGTGT
>APFE031436260.1:149547-169664 GCA_000404065.3 Pinus taeda
CCTTGATAGATGGATGATCAAACTTAATTTCCTCTTGCTCATTGAAGAATATAATCAGTTAAAAAGAAGTCCAAATGAATCTGTTCAGCAATTTCATGACCGATTCAATCAAGTTTATCATTCTCTGCCTTTGAATATTAGACCTCCCCCTGATTTAGCTCTAGTGCATTATCCAAGAGCTTTTGACCCAGAAATAGAATTTCGTTTAAGAGAAAGAAGCCCCTCCACTATGAAACAAATGCAGGACATGGCAGTGGACATAGAGGCAAATCTGAAAATCAGGGAGGAGAAGCGCAAAGCAAAGCAAGAAGAAAAACTTCATGGTCTGTTACAAAGGTCAGAGGAAATGATCACAATGAAAGTGGAATGTTCAGAGCACCAGAACACATCTGTTTTGCAAGAGGAAAGTAATGACATTCATGAACAAACTTACCACAAAACAGATGACATATTCGTGCAGCCATACATGATGGAGCAATCTCCTGATATACTATATGAACATAACATCTTCTCTTCTTTCAAATGCTTGCCAAAGTACGATGAGTATGATGATGATGATGAGCCTAATGACCAAATCAGCCTTGCATAGGAGTCAGAACCTAGTTTGGCAGAAAGCAAAATTCAGGGTCAACAACCCAAAATCAATGATCAACATGCCTATCTCAGCTATGAAGTAAAGGAGGAAAGCGCAGAAAATTTTGATTTCAGTGAAGGAACTTTACCTTTGTGTGTTGATTATTTTTAATTTATTAAGGAGAACTATCATGCAGTTAATAAGCAAATATCAGCAAGTGTTGATATTGATCATCTGGAGGAAGCCCAGAAAATTGTTAAAAATACATTACCTCTAGTTTTGCAGCCCCACAGGGCCATCGAATATCAGATTCAGGAAAATTCGAAAGCGGTTGTTCGTAACCAAGTGATACAAGCGGATCCCCTGCCTCCTTGTGTTCAGCCATCTGAGTTTTTCAAAGAAGAAGAGGAGCAGCTTGCACAGATCAGTCAAGGGCCAGATGAGCCTACTTGTAACAAATTGCAAATATAAGTTCAGGTTTTATATGATTCATGTGCTAACAGGGGGTATGATGAAGTAAAGAGGTGCTCTTCTCCACTAACAGGTTGTGTGCCTCAGTATCAAAATGTTGATGATATCCCTATTCCAAGGCATGATAGTGATCCCAAACTTTTGTACAGTTCTTCAATTCAGTTCAGCAATAATGTATATATGCTGCAGGACCCTTTTGTACAGTTTCTTGTTTCAGCAAAGAAGGTCAGCAGTTTTCTGATCTTCTCAAAGATTAACAAAGCCATATCAGATTGCAAGATCTCAGTTTTTCTCGCCAGCAAGCACAAGCAGCAAAGCTCGCCGAATTGTATAATGCTTAAGTGGCTTCACTGGTTATTTCATTTCACCTAATAGCAAAGTAAGTGCTGGTTAGAGTAGGTAGGTAGGATTTCAGTCTTTTGTTTGGATAGCAAGCTTACTGCAGTTGAAGCCCGAAGTGAAGGCCCTAAGCTCTTCAAGTCTGCGGTCATGTTCATAAATAAAGCAGCCAGCAAAGGGAAGTTTTCAGAGTACAGCAACAATTAAAGACCAAGGCATTCTGACCTGCTGTTCTTGGCCTTTCACAAGGAAAGGCCATCCCCAAGTGGAGCCACTGTTAGCCTCCTGCTCATAGCAGCTATTCATCTTTCATGATTAACATGTTTACATGCCAAATATGTCATGCTTTGCAGGCTGCAATGTTCCATATTTGTTGCAAAGGCCAAAGAAGTGTCCATGAGAGTGTGTTAGTCTAAGTGCCTCTGCTACATTCCAATTTTGATAAGTTATTCCATTTTTGAAGAATTTCCAATTAAAGGGAGATCCAAACAGCTTAATCTTGGTCTCCCTAGGTTTCAATTTCCTGTTGTAGAATATAGAGAATCATTATCTGTCCAAACAGCTTAAACTTGGCAGATTCTTAGGTAGGTAGACAAGCAAGGGTGCTCAACAGCTTAATCTGAGCCCCTGGATGGAATAAGTATAGATGTAGGTACGAGGACAGTAAATAAAAGAAAAAATTTGAAAAAGTTGGGTTTGATAGTTCAAGTGCACCCAAACCAAAAGAAGAAAAAATGCCAGGTAAAGTAGGCTGGGTAAGTAGTTCCGTGGTTGCAGAAATCAAGCTATGTGATCCATTTCATATTTTCAAGTGTTATATTCATTCAGATCACAGTTTTGTGGCTCTTTCTCATGTTGATCAGATCAGGCAAGCCATCTCTAACTCCCCCTTCTTCTTATTTCCCAAATCACTCACTAACATCCCCTTGAGGACCTTGGGATCTGCCCAACCAGTCCAGTTTTCACTCCATCCTGGTTAAAAACCAAGTTGACATCTGAGTTGGTTTAGTGAAAAGAAGCCACATTTCTTGTGTAAAATTTATTTTTACACTATCCATTTATTTCCTTCTGCTTAAGTTTCCATTCTAAGCTTAGCATGCATCCCCTCCTTTGCATTCCAAAACCTCATACTAACATCTAACCCTATTATCTAGCTCCCTAAATCATTTCCCCTCCCCCCTATTCTACAAAAAACTATATAAAAACCCCAAAAATATTAAATATCCCACCCCATGGGACCTATAGTCAAATAAATAAAAGTCCGGGAAATACTAGGTCGATTTGAGGCCTTAGTATTAGCCCTTCCACGTTCATTTCCCTTGGGATTTGTTTAACCTCTGGTTAAATAAATAATCGTGCTAAAACCCCTCCCCCACACACCAAACCATACCACACCCTCCGCGCACATTGCATTTGGATTTTATTAATGTCCGATTAATAAATAACCATAGTCCCGCGCCAAAACACATTAACCTCTAAACCTAAGGTTTTAACCCGCCTGCAGCCGTGAAAAATTAACGTTTATAGCGCGCGCAATTTTATTAAAACTCGTTCATCTCGCCCTCCCGTCCACTGTCGGATCACTCCCCACAGATCCGAAGGCCTTCGTCGATATCGGGTGCCCCTTCATAGCGGAAAGATAGTACCCGATGGTCGACGGTTTCACCGTCGTACACCGGGACAGCTGTCGGCCGCCTATTGCATCGGGCCGCCCCTGACACATACCGCTCCCGTACCAAAAGCGATCTGACGCAAACCGCTTACCGCCCTCCCTTATTGCTTACGTCACCCGTGACGATGCTGCCACCTCACATGCCACTGTGTTGTACCCTATTGCGTCACCCTGTTGCATCACCCTGCTGACGTCATCATCTATACTAGGTCCCACTACTGACATCATGCTGATGTCACCTGCCATACCACTGACGTCACCCGTTGTACCGCTGACATCATCCGCCGAAAGGAAAGCGCGCAAGTGCGAAATCGATGCTTCAGAGGCCCGAAATCAAATTCTGAGGCAGTTTCTGATGCGCGATTAGCGCTTAGCACTAATCACGCATCGCTACGGGAAATAGGCCAAAATGGACAATATTAATTTTCAACAGTTGTTTTTGCCTCGAAAGGGCAGAAAAAGGGGCGATTTAACAGTTTTTAGCATATTAGAGAAAAGAAGAAGCCCAGATTCAATTAAAGAGTATCAGTGAAGAGGCAAAGAGTATCAGATCGACCATAAGAAAGCGGTGAAGCCATTTAAGGCTCTCAGACCACAGTTAATGCACAGTAAAGCCACTCAAGAGCAGTGGAACAGAGACCAATGCGCAGTTATGATGAATTGCCAACGCATAACAGCAAAAGATAGATAGCCTCATTTTTGAAACAGCTGCCCCCAGTGCAGCATTAGATAGATATTTTTCATTACTTATAAGACAAGTTAGGTTAACTGCATTTATTTCCTAAAGATCTTCTAGCAGATCCTTTTTGTAGATATTTTGCCTATAAATACAGCCTTGAACAATGTAATAAGGGTTGGTGGGTTGTTTGGTTGATCTCTCATTTTGAGAGCTACACTGTAAATATTAAGAACTTCTGTAATCAAAGATTGTTGGAATGCATGCATCTGAATTGGTTGGTTGTGATTTTAGTGGCTGAAGAAATTGGTATGGAATTCTCGTGCTTGCTCACGGTTCAATAAGTTTTTCCTCCCTTCGTTTTTCAGTTTATACATAGTTGTACCAAATATATATCATAATCTAAGTTGCAAGAAGAAAGAATAGACCAGAATTGGTTTTCATGCCCTCTGTGCTCAATTCGTGTAGCTTTTCCATGTTTTCCTCTTAAATTAGTGATGAATATGCATTCTTAATTGCGCATGTTTAAGCTACTCCCTTCATTATATGAATGTTGTCTGGGAATTCTTCATTGCCCCATACAGCTTTCATCCACTTTCCCTCTTTGGTTGGATGAGAGATCCTTAATTGTCTCTCATTCCCTGACCTCCATTTCATCCTTGTTCCAGCATAAATCATTGTGCCATGTGTAGCTATCCTGCTCCATATTCCCTTCTTCTACCAAAGAAAACACACCCTTCAATTCACAGTTATGACTCCATGCCCAATGGTTTGAACTTCTTACACTTTGCATGCCAACTCCGTTTAATTAAGATCAACCATCCCACTAAACCAAATCAAAACCCGTGTGCATCATATCTAGCCTAAAATCATCCCTTAAACAAAGTTAAATCCTAAAGAGAGAGCCCTCTCTGACTGATGGTAGGCTAGGACCTGCAGTCCAAAGATTAGTCTGTGGTTACCTCAGCCGTATTCCCTTAGAAGTCAAAGGGGACAACCTGAGTGATAACATGTCGTAAGTTTTGATTTCATCATATGTCCACATGAAAACATCTCGGTACTGCTTGAATAAGTGGATGAAGGCTTTCCACTCTTCTGGTGTGCAGCGAGTACTGAGATTGACAAACTTTGAATCTTTTTTTGTTCTAATATTAATCTACTTTTGTGATAGCGTTGAACTGTTGGTTTTGGCATTGATTGGTCCTATAAAGAAATTTTGAAAGGCATACATCTTTTCTAATGATACCATGCCCTTAAACATGGGATTCTCCTTGTTTTCATGAGCTGCATCTTGCAACGCTTTATCGTGCTTGTCCCTGTCAATAATGACATCTTTCAATACATCAGTGTTTGCCATAAAATGAAGTATCTGCTAGTCATCATTAGAAACGTGTAAATTAGTGATATTATAAGGGACGGATGGTTTATAAGTAATTTCAATAGAAAAACTATACCTAAGTGGTGACAATATAGCAGCAACATTTGCTAATGCATCCGTAGTTGTGTTACACATTCTAAGAACATATACAATGTTAAAATCTTGGAATTAAGAAATGAAACATCATACCTTTTTTTTATAACTTTTCAAATTTGGTGACATAGTGTATAGTATTTCGTACCTACCGTACGACGATATCAGAGTCACCTACTACTTTAACAACTGCGAATTTTAGGTCAATAAGCTTCTGTAATCCCAAGATGAGTGCCTCATAATCCGTAGTGTTGTTAGTGCACTCAAATTCCAAGGAGCTAGAGGTCAAGTATTTTCTCTGTGGCAGGTTTATTAAAACACAACTAGCTCCAGATCCCTCCTGTGTCTTGGAACCACCAAAAAAAAAAATTCAAACAGCATATGTACAAGAACTACGCCCTACACTAGTACTACTACTATCCATTGTACAGAGTTCATTTGTGCGAGTTCGACTAGGAAGGAGTTCCAACTGTGTTTTGTTGGACTAGGGAAGGTTGAGCAAGGTAGCACCCTAGGTTAGTATCCAAGAATAAATTACCAAATATAATATTTGTGAAAGAAAACAGTTCATTCTTCCCCTCAAAGGGTGTGACATTGTGCTTCATGTAATGTCCTGAGTCTACCCAGATTTGTTTATTCCTGCCCCTATACGAAAGCCATAGATGTGACTAGTCAATAAAAAAATACCCCTATAATTAGTTGGACGAGTCTCTACTCAACAATACACAGTGTTCTTCTGGGATGTCCACAATTACTATGTTTATATACTGGTGAACTCGTTGATCATATAATAGGCGAAAAAGCACATTTATGAGTTCACCGATAGCATGGACAAGAGTATTATCTAGTTGAATGATTTCTACATCTATCTTATCCCATTTCACATTGATTTTATTAGTTATGGATAATGGCATTACATTTACAGATGCACTGGAATCAACTAATCAATTGTGTACATTGTAATTCAAAAATTCAAATGTCAATAAAAACAAAGGGCAGAATGTGTTTTCTTCTAATGTTAACGCGTTAAGAATAGACTCTAGGGGACTAGAAGGCTTACCAGATCCCTTCTGTGAAGAATATTTATCACCTGAGGAATTGATCAAGGGCTCGAACAAGCAGTTCTCACTAGCTTACAATCTCAGTAAGTTCGATGAGTGAAATATTAGTGTGTGCTTTCTTCATGTCTTTCACTATGTTATAATCAAGCACGACAGACACCATCGAAGTGTCTAGAGGAGTAAATATATCTAATACTTTTGGAATGATGGACTTTCTTTTATTGTTGGCAGAAGTAAATTTCATTGTAGTATTGTTTCCAAACTTATTTTGAGTGTTTTGAGCTGAGCTGACAGGTAGTGTAATCTTCCTTAACAAATTTTCTTTCATTTTTTTCCTTTTCAACTCTGGTTCGAAAACTGGACCTTGGCTTCTCAATTATATCGACTATTCTACTTTTGATCTAGGTCCTCACTCAGTGGTGGTTCTTCAGCATTTTTCATTTCAGTTACGTATACACAATTGAACGTATTCACTACATTCCCAAAACTCATAGTTTCTTCAACCACAGGAATTTCTTTTATCTCTTCCATTGGCTCAGTGTTCTCATCTGAAAGTACAATGTCAATGATATGCACAGCCAGAGCATTCATTATGTGATTCCATTGTGGGCATGCCATTTCTAAATGATATTAGTTATGAAATGAACAATATTGATCCATGCCCATGCTCTCAACATTCAGCACGACGTTCAAGCTTTGTGCAGAATTGGCTGGTTGATTACTATTGTTGCTGGAGTTGGAAGCCCTTCTGAGGAAATTAAATTTAGAGGGTTTACTACTAATGATGGTCTCGCTTGACCTTTGTTTTAACTCTGCCAACTCACTGGATAGAGACTTTATGGTCTAGGTCAAGATTTCAGGATTCATAGCTTATTTATCTTTGGCCTTACGTAAGGAGTCTTGACACCTTTTTCCTATGTCCTTGGAGTCCTTTGATAGTTCATCGTCAACAATGACTCCAATTATGCACAAGTCCTTTTCAACCGCAATAGCCTCTTCGTAATTTTCATCCAGAGTTTCTTTCATAGTTCTCTTAACGAACTGCGTGATTCTTGTCAGTAAGGCAGAAGTGTAATAGTCAATGGTGATGTAGTCATGAGGTTTAATATGTGTATTAAATTTGTTCAATATGTGATTGAACCTTTTATTAAAATATTTAACCTTTTCTTTCTGCTCCATCCTTAGATTTCCTAGTTCCTTTAATAACATGGTTGGGGTTTTGCCATCGAAAAAAATTTCAAGGAACAACTTTTTAAACCCCTTCCAATTCTGGATTGAGTTCGGAGGAAGATTGTGGTACCATACAGATGTTATTCCATCTAAGGTACAAACGAAAATTCTACATGCAACATCATCGTAACGTACCTCAAGAATTTATAGATGTAGGTGGAATTTGTCCAAATAGTCCTCCACTTTGATTGTTTTGTTAGGGTTGTACTTTGTATAACCTTTTTTGGGTGCCTCGAAATCTTGTGTAATACACTTGGTAGAGAAAGTGCACCCTGGGTCATCCAATCCATATCTTGTTCAGCTATGTCTTTGTCTCTGTGTTCCTCCTCATATTTAAAAATATGAGGGATCTTCCTACTCCTCTTCATAACCACGGGATCTTCCTACTCCTCTTCATAACCACCTAACCCACAAAAAAATTTCGTCTAAGAGTACAACATCATCCCTGTCACCGTTAAAATATGGAGGTTGCTCTGATTTTTCTGTGTTCTCTGTAGTCTTTGCTAACTCTTCAAGGGTGGTGAGAACCAAATGTTCAACTATATAAACCATTATCCCAATAGAAGTGGTTATGATCTTATTTGGAAAATAAGGAAGATTGTGTACTCCAAGGATCAATCTGATAGTCTTTACAAACTTACGGGTTATAGGTCAAATGGCCTGAATCTTCTCATAAGATATTTCACAAGTTTTTCCAAAATCGCGCTAAGAAGATCCACCAACTTCAGGAATTTGAGAAGGGGAGGTGTTGGGAATATTATTTCCTTAATCGGAAGAAGTATGATGAGGGTGGGTGGAGTTATCAGCCATAAAAATTTGGTTTCCCTCCTAGTGCCATAAATGTTGACAGTGTTGGACTTGCCAACATTCAAGGGGTCTCCCCGATATGTGGTCCCAATTAGACCTCACATTATTTAGGATAGGAGCCCCGTCTAGAATATGACCTAGTTATTATTTTCTTGAAGTTTGCCTTGCACTTAACTGTCAGCAAGAGAGAGGAATGCACATGTGCCTTCAAAAAGCAAGTGAGTGTGCTTGGTAAGTGTTCGGTTTTAGGTGTGTGTCAAGGTTCTTATATTGCGGAGGGAAAAAGAAGGTGAGCCTGTAAGAGAGGGGTAGTACTACCATTCTAGTAGAAACACACACAAACACGAGAGATCCATCTAAAACCAAGTGGAATAGTCCACAAAGATGCAACGGTCATTGCAACCATTACAGCACATCTTTAATATGATAAGCACTAAAATAACTGAAATAGTTCAACTACTTTAGTATAGGTGAAAACAAACATGGAACATAAACATTCACAAAATAGTCTTACACACATTCATAATCCATGCATGAAGAACGTGTTGGCCATTTGGCTTCATATATTAAGTAAAATTCCCAAGACACGTGTGTACAATGAACACCACTAGCTCCAATAATGGAATGTTGGAGCCACTACTTGCTCCCCAAAAGAACTAGCTTGTCTCTTTGATGCCTTGCAGGAGGAGCCAAGGTGAAAAGTATTTTTCTTGTACAATGAGGGTGTATATATAACCAATGGGGTGATCATTCACCTCCCTTGTGACTCTTTGACTACCCTCATGACTATTTGAATTCCCTATGAATTTTCAACTTTTACATGACTCTTCATATTTTGTACATGTCCTTTGGACTTCCACTTTACAATACATTTTCGAATAAGAATTTACATAATCCACAAAATGATGTGGCATATGATGACTCATGACATAACATGACATGAAACTGAAGACATGGACTGCATGATGACATGGAAATGTCAAGTCATTCTTGTTTCTTCTTGCTATGTATCTTTATGAGAATGATCTTTTATCCACCTCCAAATCTCTTAGAGATGAGGAGACTTCAATGTTATCAGGTCTTGAGTTGTGGTCGCAAACCGAAGTCCCTTTTCATTCTCTTGATTGATCAACTTTCATCTTCAGCCACCGAAGTGCCTTCTAGCATTTTCTCCTTCTCCATATCCTTCATCATCCTGTCATAACATGATAGAGTTCCTACATCTGCAATTCACTCATGATAAGATGACATCAGTCTGATAAACCCCTAGTCTAATATGTTGCATGATGGTCCATTGACTGAGCTGGAACTGGTTGGCAAGCTAAGGGAGAGGATCAGTGACTGTGAAATTGCACATCTCAAGCAATCAGGGGTCAAGCTTGAGCCTTGAGACTTCACAATGTGTAGTTCATTCCAGACTAAGCATGATGATTGCATAGTTGGGAAGCTCATGGAGCCAAGTTGAAGGCTTGATGACTAAATTTTCCCACTGTGTAGTGCTAGAAGGACAAGGAGGCCAGATGACAACACAATTGCACAGTTCATGAGCTCAAGGGTTATGCTTGAGGACTGAGATTGCGCAATGCACATTTCAGGCCTGGCTCAAGGGTAGGATTGCGCAATTTTTGAGCTCGGGGATCAGGTTTGAGATCTAAGACTGCACAATGCGCAATCCTAGGAGGAAGGAAATGCACATTTCACGGTGCCAAAAGGAAGGGTTGTTGCTAGAGGGTTGAGACGGTGAAATGTGCAGTTTATGAGGGTTTTATGAGACTAAGTTTCTTGGTCGCAAATTTTTCCGAATTTGGCTAAGTGTGGGATTCATGAAGATGATGCGAAAATTGATTAGATTTTATTGTGATCACACACTCAGAATGCTTAACGACACAACATATATTGTCTATAACACATGAACAACAAACTTCCCTTAGTGTGAAAACTTTGCAACGATAAGTGTGACACCAAAGATATACTTTGCGATGGTCGTGATGACATTTGTGAGTACTTAAAATTTTGGAAATGAGTGTGGCACATGTTTACATGGCAAGACCAACTCATTTACACAAATATTACCCCTTGAAACCACCAAAACGAGTTTGTGTACATTGTGCGACACTTAACATGCAAAAAGACGACACTTTGATTTTCTTGCAAATGGGACCAAAACACTTAAAGAAAACACATGCAATGAGTCTCAATGTTTGCGAGGACAATATGCAAGGTCAAGGTAGGCTCTGATATTTGGGTGTAGGCTAAAATTTTGAAGGGTGTTGTAGCATCAACAACACATTCCTAAATTCTCTTAGAACAAAATTTTGACTATATTCCTAGAAATAGAGTTTTATTGCTTTCTATATTAAGAATGGTCAAATGAATTTTTCATAAAATATACGGTTTTTTAGAGAATAAGATTTTCTTTCAAGTTCATTAAATAAATCTAGAATAAGCTCTTAGATTTCATTTCAATTCAGTATATTAAGAATTTAATTGCTTTCTAGTTCGGATTTTACTTCTTTCCATAGAATAGTTTTGTATTGCTTTAGAAATTTTTGTCTTGTTGTGTGTACTGATTTTAGATATAATTTCATGGATAGGACATTATTTAAGATTTGAAGATTCATTCCAAATAGATTAGATTTCCTTTAAATCAAAAGTTAATTCCCTAGAATATATATATTGCAATTGTGCTTCACAAGAATACGAAACCTGGATTGGCATTTAATGCAAGTAATTTAAGAGACAATTAAATTACCCAAAATAAATTTCAAATCAAATGAACACTAAACATAAAAAAAAAAAATCTCCAAACTTGTGGAAAGAGATGAATCACCAAAATGATTTTATTCTATTTTTTTTCTATGGAGGCATTGCATACATCAAAAGAAACAAGAACCGAAGAGACAGATTATGAAGTGGGGATTTCCCAACTAAAGTCATGAAGTTTACTTGCAGTGAGAATATAGAGAGACCTTGTGTTTCCTTCCATGAATGTCTCTACACAATCCCACTAAGACGTTCATTAATCCTATTCTCAAGTGTTAGAATTTCCCTTGCATCCATGCTTAGATGATTCCATAATGCCCACCTCCGCAAGAGACATACCAAGTCAACTAAAGAAATAAACCGAGCCAATGAGTTGGACTTATCTCTTATTTCATGTGATGATGCATTCCTCTACATTGATTAACCATAAATAAGGTTTGTCATACACACTATGGGATTTTAGACGAAAAAGAAGAAAACTACTTTTTTAAATTGTATGTTTGGCTTATCTCTTTATATGTTTATTCAAATGTCAAGTGTAGATACTTATTGGATGTGGAATTGAATTCCACATCGACCAAGTACTGACTCTGCATACTTCTGAGTAGACCCATATTGAAAAAAAACTGAAAATACATGGAAAATGTGTGTTGATGTGGGTCTACTCGGAAGTATGTAGAATGGGTACGCGTTCGATGTGGAATTGAAGAATAAGAAGCAGAAGAGGGAGAAAGAGAGCCATTTGTTAATATTTAAAGTTTTATATATATATATATATATTATATATATATATATATATTATATATATATATATATTATATATATATATATATATATATATATTATATATAATATATATTATATATATATATATATATATATTATATATCTATTTGCTACATACATTTAATTTGCTATAAATTTAAATATATTAAAATAATGAGAAAAAAAAAAAATATATATATATATATATTATATATATATATATATATATATATATATATATATCAATATAAATTGAAAAATGTTAGATTAAATTGAATCATACTTTTTAAATTTGAGTAATTTGGCAAGAGAAATGTAGTGTTATGATGCTCGATTTTTTCTAAGAGTTCCCATAACTCCCAAACAATTGCATGTGTTGACATTACCATTTAGCACGATTTTTTCCATTGAAGAAGCTTGTAAATTTCTTGACTTGGAGAGAGAACCAACAAAGGGAAAAAATGACCCTCCTTAAGACGATTGAAGTAGATTGAACTTGCTTAATCCAATCCTCTTTTATGTCTCCTTCAAAGACCACCAAAACTTTGATCAATTGGCAATCAAATAAAAAAAATTCTTCCTCGTATCCATTATTTTTCTATATATTGCTTTCTGCTAACCTTAACCATCTCCATTGTGCTGAGTTGGTGTGTCTCCTTCTACAACAAATTTTAGTTTTCTCAATCACTTGGAAAATAAAACCAAACAATGAAGAAAACATGAAGATAATGGTTGCTTGTTTTGGAGAAGAACTCATTTAGAGGAGGAAAGTCAAGGCACTTAGGAGGAGGACATTAAGCCCCATGTAGCATGGATTACTTGGTTGCTCACATAAAGGTATCCTTGACTTAAGGAGGTTTTGGTAGAGGGTAATTCTGTTGGCATTATGACAGAGGTTTGGTGCTATGACATAGGTGTTTTCCTTAATGGAAACTCACTCAAACGACAGATCATTGTTCAGGCTCTCAGAATGAAAGAAAAAGAGATATACGCATGTTCCTCTTAACCAAGTCGCGTATACACGCAGGTTCGACGATCAAAAGGCACGTATACGTATGCATGCACTTTCATGCAAGGAAAAGTGCGTACATGTAGGAAAACTTATTTTTGGACCATGGTATTTAGTCCTTGGTATTTGGACCTATGGTTTTGGACCATGGTATCTCGTTTGAAGTGTTGAACCCAGGTATTGGGTACATGGTATTGATTCTTTATGGTTTTGGAACATTGTATTGAGTAAGGCCTAAGCCTATAAAAGGGGGAAGAGATCATTAGGCAAAGGGATCAACTGAAGGATTGAATATCTTATGAAGAGAAAGATCTAGAATTGGGTTATGGTGCATAGCTAGATCTGAGCCAAGGAGGAACCTGAGCGCTAAAAGATGGATAAGTTCTATTGATGGGTCAAGATCTTAAGGCTTGAATAGTAGTATCTTTGTGTGATTTTGATCTGTTATATTTGGCGCATGATTTGATCTATAAATCTGATAATCTGGGTATAACTGATGTCTGAATAAGTAAAAAGGGTAAATTATATTTTATAGATCTGTACGCAGGTTCGGCACATCAGAGGTGCGTATACATGCCGGTTCAATAAGTGAAGACAGTGTATATGCTGGTTGGCCTTAATACAACATCGTATGCACACAGGGTTCTATATATTGAAGTAGTGTATGTCTCATGAAATAAGTTTTAGCTGCTTCTGTTTATCGTTGCAATGTTCTGGGTTCAGGATTGGTTACTATTAATGTATTTTGGTTACAGCATTCAGAGAAGTAATTGTTTGATTCAATTTTGATTGAAGTAAAGGAGATTGGCTGATGGAGATATATTTGAAGTTTGCTTAATGTTATTGATGGATCCAGTCTGAAAATTTATGAAACGTGGTCCCTAGAAATAAAGAGAAGGTTGTAGCCTTCTATAGATTAGCACCTACGTACTAGTACCTCAGTTAGTACAAGAGCTAAGGGGGTTGTAGCTCCCTTCCAGGAGAAGCTGGAGAGTGAGAGAAGGTTGTAGCCTTCTGCAGGTAGCAGCCTGCGTACTGGTATAAGACTGCACCAGTACAAAACCATTGTAAAAAGAAGTTTCTAATTAAAGGAAGATAGAGACGAATTGCAGCAGGTGGTTTTCACCCACATTAGGTTTCCAACTTATATCTTGTGTTCTCATGTGTGATTGCATGTTCTGTTTTACTGTTCCTGGTTACTGTTTATATGGTTTGATGCACAGATTAATGATCAACATCTGAAGAATAATTTAAATTACAAGTCTACTGGTTATACGCTTGTTTCCTTAACTGCAGTTGCGTACATACGCAGTTTTTACTAACTGAAGTAGTGTATACAAATCTGATTGTAAAATGAAAAATAATTGACCTGATAATACTGATTCACCCCCCCCAGTATTATTTCCAACAATTGGTATCAGAGAAGGTCCTTCAGAAGAAGCTTGATCACTTAGAGGAAGATCTATCATCATGAGCAACTACGAAAAAGAGGCATCTATCAGGCCACCAATTTTTTATGGGAGCAACTTCGTCTATTGGAAGGTAAGAATCACAGCCTATCTTCAATCTCTTGGTACATAAGTTTGGGATATCGTGGAAGCAGGATACACATTTCCATCAACAACTCCTACAGATATGGCTGGTAAGAAGCAGTATGAAACAAATGCAAAGGTTGTCGATACTCTATTAGCGAGTTTATCTCAATCAGAATTCATCAAGGTTATGCAGCTCAAAACCGCAAAAGAGATATGGGACAAGATTGTTCTGAGCTATGAAGGAGACGATCATGTAAAACGTGCAAAACTACAAACTCTCAGAATTCAATATGAAAATCTCAGAATGCAAAATGATGAAAGTGTGGCTAATTATTTCTTACGTATAGATGAGATTGTTAATCGTATGAAAAAATTGGGTGAAGAAATAAAAGAAGTTACCTTGGTTGAAAAATTTCTAAGATCTTTGTCTTTTAAATTTAAATCGTTTCTGCCATAGAAGAAAAGGAGAATCTACAGAGCATTACCATGTCACCGCTGCACGGAATCCTAACTGCTTTCGAAATGAGAAAAGGGGGACCATCAGACAGAAGAGAAGTTGCATTCAAAGCTTCAGGAAAAGGAGATTACAATGAGTCAGGACATATGTCAGAAGAAGAGGAAGAATCAAACTTCGTCAAGAACCTTCAACGGGGTTCTGGAAGATTTAGAGGTAAGCTAACTTTCAAATGCTTTGCTTGTGGAAGAGTCGGTCATTATGCAGCCAAGTGTCCTCATAAAGATAAGATTGACAAAGGTAAGGAACCAATTAGATGGAACAAAAAAAAAAAATGTAAGTAAGAAGAGCTATTATACACATGAAGATAGTGATGGATTTTCAATTAGTGATGAAGATGAACAATGTAATGATTATAGACTTTTGATGGCTTTTGAAGATTATGATTTCTTAGATGCTATGGATGAAGATGATCTCTATGAAGAAATTTCTAAACTTAAAATATTTTTAGAAGAAAAGAGTATGATCATAGATACTCTGACATTCCAACTTGCTGAAAAGGAAAAACACAATGAAAAGTTAGAATGTGAAATTGTGGGACTAAGGAAAGATAATGAGAAAACAAAGCTCTTAATCTAAGATTTGCTAAAGGATCTGAAACTTTAGATGAGATTATCAAAGTGCAGCATTCTCCTCTAATCAAGACAAGTCTTGGATATTCTGAAGAAACATCTCAAGCACAGAAGCCATCCACCTCCAAAAGTTATCTAGATGCGGCAAGGAGAAGTGAACAGGTTGACAATCGACAACAAAGGCATAAAGTAGATCACCAGGTAAAT
Source organism: Pinus taeda (assembly GCA_000404065.3). NCBI lineage: Eukaryota > Viridiplantae > Streptophyta > Pinopsida > Pinales > Pinaceae > Pinus > Pinus taeda. The sequence continues at coordinate 165,214 of APFE031436260.1, forward strand.
CAAGGTCAATCTACCTCAAGGATGAACAAAGATCACCAAGTAAATCGGGGGCAATCTACTTCAAGGATGAACAGAAGTTACAACCAACCGCAGGTAAATCACTCTCAATTTTCCTATGGAAAATACAATCACCTGGACGGTAGGTTTGATAATCGCAGGAATTTCTTCACTGGTCAATGTTTCTCTTTTCATAACTTTGGACACAAAGCTGCTCAATGTGTTTCCTACAAGACCATCATGACTAGAGAAGCACGAAATCAAAGGAGTGTGACTAGGATCATGAAAAGGACTTACAATAAATTTTTTGCCCTTGAAAATGAAATAGAATGTTCTATTTGTAACAACTTCGGGCTTGAAGACTCTGAATGCAGGAGTAGGTTTCGGCAAACAACTCAGAAGGAGAAAGTTTCATTGAGTCCCAAAACATGGAGAAAGAAAGAACCGCAACCAAAAAGATGTGGTATAGCCTTATATACGGAAGGACAGGAAAATCAGTGGTACATTAACAGTGGATGCTCGAAACATATGACAGGTGATAAAGAAAAACTTTAGTCATATAGTGCATTAGAAAAGGAAAGGAAGGTCTCATTTGGAAATGACACCCCTGCACTCATAAAACATAAAGGTTATATTCTTTTGAGAGAAAAGGTCAAAGCTAGAAATGTTATGTATGTTGATGGCTTAAAGCATAATCTATTAAGTGTCAGTCAAATGTGTGATCAAGGAAATGAGGTAATATTTCGATCAAATGGATGTATTGTTCATGAGCTTGATACAAGAGAAACAATGATCAAAGGCATAAGAACTCCAAATAATTTATACATACTCAAGGGAGGACAACAACAGTGCTATTTAAGCAAGAATGATGAAAACTGGCTATGGCACAGAAGATTGGGGCATCTAAGCTTTTCTCAGATAAGGAAAGCATGCAAATATCAGGTGGTTCGTGATCTCCTTGACATCAGAATTCCAGACAATACAATATGCAAATCGTGTCAGTTTGGCAAACAAACCAAAACTAATTTCCCTGAGAAGGAAGGATCAGCTAGTAAGCCACTTGAACTTGTCCATACTGATGTATGTGGTCCATCCAGGAAAAGGTCACCTCGAGGAGAAGAATACTTCATATTATTCATTGACGACTTTTCCAGGATGTGTTGGATAGGACTCCTAAAGCGTAAAGATGAAGCTTTCAAAAATTTCAAAGCATTCAAAGCCTTTGTTGAAAACGAATCAGATCATAGAATCAAATGCCTCAAGTCTAATCGAGAAGGGGAATTTACCTTGGATGAATTTTTCGATTTTTGTGAAGAACATGGAATAAGAAGGGAATTCTCTACTGCAAGGACTCCTTAGCAAAATGGAGTAGTAGAAAGAATGAATAGAATGGTTCAAAAAATGGCTCGTGCTATGCTTGATGAATCTGGAACTCCTGCAACCTTTTAGGGTGAAGCTACATTTGTTGTCATTAGTATTCTCAACAAGACAAACGTCCTAGTAAACAGCAGTCAGACTCCTCATGAACTTTGGTATGGTAAGACTCCTACGGTAAAATACTTCAAAATTTTTGGAAGCAAATGTTACATCAAAAGTACTGATGAAAACCTTGGCAAGTTTGAACCTAGAGCAGATGAAGGCATTCTCCTTGGTTACTCTCCCCATAGCAAAGGATATAAGTGTTACGATAAAAGACTTGGAAAAATTGTTGAAAGTATTGATGTAGTGGTTGATGAAGAAGGAAATATTCCTAGGCAGGTAAAATCTGAAGATTTCGAAGATGATGAGGACTATCCTTCAACATCAAATCAGACTTATGATGAAGAAGAAATCGATGAGGCACCAGAAGAACAGATAAGGGTAGAAGAAAAGACTCCATCCAAGTACGTTCAGAAGAATCATCCAGAAACTGAAATTTTGGGGCAGAAAGAGGTAGGTGTACAAACAAGAAGAACTATTTTAGAAGCTTCAAGCTATATAGCATTGCTCTCCTCCACTAAACCTCGAAATGTAAGTGAAGCATGCAAAGATGAATTTTGGGTCAAGGCCATGAATGAAGAACTTGAGAAGATTGAAAAGAATAAGGCTTGGGAGTTGGTTCCTAGACCAAATAATAAGAATGTCATAGGGACAAAATTGATATTCAAAAATAAGTTGAATGAAAATGGAGATGTTATTATAAATAAGGCTAGATTTGTTTGTAAAGGGTATGCTCAACAAGAAGGTATAGACTTTGAAGAAACTTTTGCACCGGTTGCTAGACTTGAAGCCATAATAATGTTCCTCACTCTTTCTAGCTATCAGAAGTTCAAAGTATTTCAAATGGATCTGAAATTTGCCTTTTTAAATGGAGACTTGGAAGAAGAAGTGTATATTGAGCAACCAGATGGATTCATCCTTGGAAATGATCCAAAACTTGTATGCAAACTTAAGAAGGCATTCTATGGTCTTAAATAGGCTCCAAGGGCTTGGTATTATCGTCTGGACAAATACCTCTGTTATCCTTGAAAATTCTATTGCCAAAAATTGTTTAGCCTAGCTTAAGGACAGGGTGTTTTTGCAGCGCATCAATCCTCTTTTAACAGTTTCGCAGCGCAACATGCTTCAAGAGATTTCGTAGCGCCCTACGAAATTGGGATTTGCTCGAGTTTTCAGCAGAAGGTTCATATACTAAATTTTGATGATAAGGTTCCTGCCCGAATGGTGCTTACTACTATCAACACTACAGTGTTTAGAGCCACACCAGAGCCTTTTTGGTCCATCACAAATAGTTGTTCAGTTGCAGCTCATTAAGATTAATCTTCAAGAGGAATCATGTTTAATAATTACTTCTTTTGTGGCTGAGGGCATTATGGTAAATCCTGGTGATGTTTTACCTAATACTTCGGTGAATTCTCTTTACTACGGTCTCAAGGGGATTGACCTTACAATTCCGGTAGATGTAGCAAAGCTAGATCAAGACATTTGCAAAATTGTTGATAACTGCTTCACAGGAGCAAGACTTCATGTTGAAAGATTGATTTTTATACAGTCATCATATTTGTCATTTGAACTTCTCAATCTTGAAAAATATCCAGCTTTCTTTTCTTTATGGAAGGGCCAGCCTATTGATTCCAGTCAAATAAAATGGTTTTTGCGGGCAACACACTTGGGTTTATCTCTAGAGACGAGAAGCCTTGATGATTTAGCCCAGAGTAAAACCCAGGCTTGTGGAATTGTGTTGAATTGCATAAACCTGGCATAGAAGGAGCAATGGTGATGAGGATGGCAATCCATTGATTACAGGACCACCTCCAGGTGGTGTGGTTCAAAATGGGAGATCTCCATACTAGTACACTGGCTACAACTGTTGTAGGTGATGTTTGTTACAGGCATACTTCTCTGTTTTAAGCAGTTAGCTTCCAGGAGGTATTTAGCACAGCTGAAATACTATTTTCGAAACCTGAAAGAGGTTTTTATTACTAACCTACTGGAATAGAAAAACCTCTTTCATTTTCTTCAAATTGATTATGAGTTGGGAGAATCAAGTGACTAAAGTTGCGCTACGAAATTGCTGTAGGTGCAGTTTTTAATTTCCTGTTTCACACCTCTTTTTCAAAGACAGATTATGGGAAGCTGGAGAAGTGTTTTAAAAAACTAAAAGAGGTTTTTGTTAAGAACGGATTGGTTTACAAAAACCTCCTTCAGTTTTGCCAAATACGTTTTCTGTGAGAAGCTATGAGCTCTTTCCCGAGACTCATTTTTCAGGCAGAACAACAGTTTCGTAGCAGCTGGAGCTAAATAATTCAATCTCAAACTAGAATTGAAAACAAAAGATTCGGTGTCTGATGCATATTTGTGGACAGTACCATCCCTTAAGCAAGAAAATATCATGAGAAAGCTGAACACAAGCCTAAGAGCAGAAAACAAGGCTTTGAAGAAAGAGGTTAGCAGTTTGAAGAAGAAGCTAGGTAAACTAGCTCATTGATCCAAGGAGAAAGTTTCTTTTCAAGTTTTGGTAAATTTTGATTTCCATCATTTTGTAACCTTTTAGATATCTAACACCTGTACAAAGTAGCTGAAGAATTCATGATTTTAAGTTGACAATGCTTTAGGATACATATGTTCTGTTTTGATAAAAAACAGCAGTTTTGTAGCGCGCTACGAAACTGCTGTAGATGACTGTTTTGTAAGAAAAAATGAAATTGATGCTGAGGTCAGCAAATTTTGAAAGGGAATGCCTCGAGGGCAGGAAAGAAACCATACAAGGCTATCTAAGCATTCAAAGAATGACAGGTGTAAATGTTGGAGCAAAAAGGTGAAATATTTTGGTCTTTTGCTAAAGTCTTCCTAAAGCTACTTTATGACCGAATTATTAGGGTTCTGGTAGGGTTACCGAAATTTTGGGTTGGACACCTGTTCAGTTCACAAAGCATCCAGATCATAAGGCATATGGTGTTATGCGTGGTTATTAA